>JAHWFP010163581.1:71082-85877 GCA_023313725.1 Lithobius niger
TCCGGTTTTTAAAATTTAATTTAACAAATTTTACCCACTGATTGTAATGGTGTAATGGTGTAATGGTGTGCCATTTCTGCTTCATACTTCCTGTTTTTTTTGTTCCTTGTAACTAATTTGTGGCCGTCGAATGTAATGGTGAAAACAGTTATCTGTTACCGTTCCGGAGATGGTATAGACTTCCCAGATTTATTTCTACAGAAGACTAACAAGCAGCAGCAACGACCACTTATACTATCCTTCAAAAAAGAAGCAACATTTATGAATCATCTGAATCATCGCTTGTTTTCGTTAGGTATGGTGCGCCTTGCAGCTACCTGCTTGCCAACGAATGTTGCGTTTTGGTGCGCCTTTCAGCAGCATGCTGTACGAACGCTTAGTCGAATAGCAATTTACAGTGCAAAGCGTCTACTGTTTAAGGGTGGGGGTCTGGGTGGGATGAAGAAAACATCGAAATTATCCGAAAAGTGTGGCCAAAACCAACTTTATTTTACAATTAACTTAAAAAAAACAGGCATCGCGATTTGGGGGAGGTGGGGGGCGAGAATGAAAAAAAAACTATTAAAATTTATCTGGAATGTGTGCCAGTCTAATTTTCTTTTATATTTACCATAAAAAAAAGTGATTGGGAGGAGGGGGGGCTGGAAGAAAAGAATGAAAGAAAAACTTATCAAATATATCTGAAATGTATGCCAGTCCAATTTTTTTTTATTGGACTGGCAGTCATTCCAGATAAATTTTATAATTTTTTTAAACTTAAAAAAAAGTGGAGAGGAAAAGAAAAGGGGCTGAAAAAAAAATTTGTCAAATTTATATTGAATGCCCCCCAATCCAATTTTTTTTAATTAGCTTAAAAAAAAGGTTGGGGGAAGGGTTGGGGGAATTTCAACGAATTTCATTTTTATTTCATCTGAACAAGTTTTTTAATTCTCTTATGGTTCATTTGGAGGCCCTGAAAAGGGCCGGTTTTGCTCCTTGTGAGGAAACAAATCTTGCTGTAGTCAAGTCAAGGGGGGCTTCTGAAAACACTTCGCGAGTATCAATTCATGGAGAAGCAGCTAATGGCTGGAAAACGAATGTTTGACAACAGCTGGTCCACAAACTATTGTTTAAAACATTCACCATTCATTTCGTCTTGGATCAGAACAAAAACGTAGCGTTTGGCACGAAGCCGTTGAGCTTCCCGCATGATTCAGAAAAAAAACCGCCGCCTCTTCCCGGTCGGGATCTGCCTGTCGCGAATGATATTCCATCGTTATGCCATTGTTTGGCCCTTCCGTGGTGTGCATTCACGAAATACGAGATTCCTATTTTCTGAGCGTAATTGTTTAATTTGTCATAAATGCCTTTGACGTTGGGCAACAATTTCAGGTCGTCAATGAAAAATTTACGCATGGCAACTTTGCCGTACTTCATTTCATCAGCTTCGAAAGCAGTATTCGACACAAAGACGACTTACTGCCTTTTATACTCTATATTTGAGATTAGCTTCGAATAAATGCTATCAATATAGAATAATTACCATCTTGAAAGATTTCTCCTACAGTAGCTCTAAGAACAGGCAGTTTAAACTCCGCCATGTCAGTGAAGGCGAGGGATGCGGTCGCTTCTTACCCGGTATACAGAACGTTGGCCGCCCGGCTATTGCTGCCGTTTCGTCGGCTACTAACGCAGCTTTTCCGCCGTTGACTATCTTCTCCCATTTAAAAATGGAAACGTTCGTTGTCGATGCAGTTCGTGCTAGAAAATCACAACACTAGCAGCTTCTCCTTAGCTCCTGAAGTAATGAAAGACGTTCCACACTATTCCCCTTGCTTGGCTATGTAAAGTTTCTCCCTTCTTGCTCACGCTTAAGCGAGCCGAAAATGGCGCCATATTGGACTAACTGTTTGGCGCTTAAATTGATGACGTCATGGTCGATGACGTTTTGTTCCAGGCCTAATCAATCGCCGCGTAATGACCATATAAGGCAAACCGTTCTTTCTTGAAAAGAACTATAGTTGCAACCCGTCTTCTATACACTTCCGCCTCTTTCGAAAAATGTTGAAGAACACATCTCTATCCGCACTGCAACAGCTTTCTCTATTATATTCTCTAAAATATGAAACCATCACAATTCCTGATTAAAAAAGTGTTAGCTCTTAGGCCTAGTTTTAGACTTTACAGGTAATTGTCAACTTTTAGGAATAATTGTTACCATCCGTTTTGATTTCGTAAGTAGCCGCTAACAGATAATTGGGTTCGAGAGCAGACTTATTCATTTATGCAGTATGGTGCGAAGACAAGACGTTGCCATGATAACGAGATTTAGTGCCTAATTTATAGTTTTTAGGCATGATTTTTCTTTACTTACCGCTTTAATTTCGCTAGTACTAACTAACGGAGAATTTGATTCGAAAGCAGGCCACTTCATCCATGCAAAATGGTTTCGAGACTGTTTTAAATCAACCTAATGTGTTTCGTTGACGGAATTCTTTTGTTTTTACGGTTGCGTGTCTTTCTGTAGTGTTTAAATGCGATGATCAAATGCAATTATTTCATTAAGATACGTCGAGAAAGCCTATTATCTATAAGGAAACAATGATGTTTAATTTGCCATGTTTTTAAACTAATTTTTTTGTTGCTAAGTCTAATGGTGAAAACCGTTTATCTCTATCTGAACCCATTCTGAAGTTTCAAAAACCGCTGACGGACGGACAGACGAATGTACGAACAAAATCGTTGCAATAGTCTTGGCATCCGTTTTGGCTGTAAACAGAAGATTACGGTAATCCATTTCTCAACTGTATTAATACGAATATTGTGAGACGTGTAAAGCGTATTCAGGCTTATCAACTTGGCCTATTAAGTGTTTTAACTGTGAGTATTTAAGTGCAAGCAAAACTAAATTGTGTTGACAAACACAGCTCTCTAGAGGTTAAGAAGCCTTGTTTTTAATTTTCTTTTTATTGTGTGTGTGTAGGGGGGTAGTGGTGGAAGAATTACTCTGTGTTAGGCAGTTTGTCGTAACAATTTCCATTACGTTTGTAAAGATACCTCTTAAAGAGCTTGTAATATCAATATAATATTATTATTATTTTGCTGCGGAAGTGATAAGGCACTAGAAGGAGTTTCCCACTAGCGCCAGATCCACATAAAACTGATTATAACGTCACGGATGTGACGGCACGCTAACTCAACGCTATGCTAAATTACCGTAGGTTAAATCCCGTTAACCATGAGCGGAAGTGTGCGCCATCGGAAAAAGTGTGGGTTATCAAGTTACCCCACACTTTTGCCGATATAACCCACACTTTTGACACTTCCAGATCACGCGACCGGGAACGCACACACCAACAAACAAATACAGCATCCAAAACCGTAACGCAATAAAAACGTACAAAAAGAATTACTTAACTTTCCAGGATGTCTCGAATGAAATCTTATACCTGCTAACTTATACATGTCTGGTCTAATTTCTAAGTTTATCGACTCCGTTTAACTCCCCACCTCCCCCCTCCACCTCCACAAATTAAAATGGAATGACCTTCATTCATACTGATACACCTATTAGTCTATTACCGTAATTTTGAAACAATTCTGAAACTACAAACGCACCCAGAATTACTTACCTATCCCAAATGTACAGAAATGTCATTCTCCCCTCCGCTGGCTCACACATCGAATTATTCGCTCCAAACAGTATTGATGAACACGAGCGAGCTTCCTTCGTGGAACCTTGCTACCGAAGAGCCTGTCTAGCTACTCCCTTCCCCTCCCTCCACAAAGTTGATCCAAAAGACTCGTTCGTCTATCACACACTTCTCCCTCCACAAGCTAAAATGGGATGACCTTAATTTATAACGAGATACTGATTGAAGCAATTTTCACAAACACACAAACACGTTTTATTTAAATACGAGTTAGCTTGACGTCCCAACCGTGGTATAAATTATTTACTGATTTGAATCTCACTAATAACTATTACTTATGTGTGCCGTACCGTACTTGGCTACACAAATCTTTGCCACTTTTCAAAACGTGCCTGACATGCTTGATAATGTATGGCACGGCAGGATTAATGCATTACATGTGAACTCCATGGTACACACAGAAGGGGGACAGGGTGCATCGCCCCTGCTCTTTTATGGAAAATACCCTTTTATTAAAAAAAATTGTGTTCCTTTTGTGCCACAGAAATAGGGCAAAAAAATACGGCCAAAAAAGGCTTAAAAAGAGCAAAAATGACTAAAAAAGAAAGGTCCTGAGACTAAAACTCACTATGCCCTTTTACAAAAAGTTGCCCCTGTTTTCTCGGAGGTCTGTGCACGATACTGTGTGAACTCAAACAGGTGCTGAACCGTCTTTATGATCGATTTCACCAACACAGTAGAAAAGTCTTCATTTTCAAAAGAACAAGTTTCATTGCTAATGCTGAGTCTTTTTGCTGAAGATTCAGCCCATTCTTCACGAAAAACTCAGACGTTGAAAACTATCCTCTTCTGGTCAAGAAAAGGATCCCTTTTATTTGTGCTTGTTTTTCTCCACCTAGTTGCTGGTTCTTTATGTATTTTGAACTTTGATGCCTTTTTTAAACAAATGTATGTGAGGAAATACTGGTTGTGCCAGAATGTTCGATGACTGCAAGTTTCTAGTGACGTAAACATTTTTGTAGAAGGATTTTTCCTCAATCCAATTCAGCAAACATCAGTTGACCAAATTCTTTTTATGGCGTATATGACGGTAGTTTAAAGGCAACAATCGATATGCCTTACTGGTGAGGAATCTACTTGAAAATGATCGTTTTAAGTATCATTTCCTTGAATTTCTTTAATACTTCACCATCTTGTAGTGATAAAGTTGATTTCACTTCTTTAGACATTGTAACGGTTAGGTCTAATTCCCAGATGGTTGATTGTTGTGAGTCAAGCCTCTCAGGTGTAGAAAATTCTGAGATGGAAAGCATCACCATTGCTGCAGTTCGGTTGCTGTATGTCATTGTGTTGCGTTGAAGTAGCCAACCAAGGATGCTAACACTTGCTGTAAGAAGCGAAGTAAGTCTTTTCATATTTACAGTCATTGCTCGCCAGCACCAGTCAAAACAAATCAAAACATCCACTACAACAATCTCACCAGGACCAACTCTGTGTAAGATTGCTTTGGAGAATGTTTTCAAGGCATGCAGATTCCCACACATTCAAACCATTGCAGATTACCTCAACTTGGAAGCCTAGTTGCAGCTGCGCCCCACTGACACCAAGTGTGATTGGTACTCGGTAATTAACATGATCAATTTTATTACCACGGTTTTAATACCACGGTTAAGTAGGTATTATGTCCCCTTGCATTAGTTGTAGCCAAAGCTTCCTTACTATGTCTTTTGCAACGAAGCGATACTATGATCCCCAAAGGGTCAAAAAGTTTTAGCGAGCGTTTGCTGCACCCAGTCATCTGTCTGACATAGACATAGGCCCTATGTCCTTCAACAATGAGCATAATAGTTTGACACTATTCATTATTGTGCCGTATCGAAACGCATTTGACTTGCATCGTAGACATATTGTTAAAACATTTTCAAGAAGAACGGTATTGCAGATGCAACAATGGACGTTGTGGTTTCCTTTGTGTTATAAGAATCCATCGTTTCTCTGTCCGGAAACAAAAATGTGTAGTGAATCTTACGAAGTCTTAAATGCTGTAATGGTCAGAAGACTTAGTAGTGTGTCGCTTGATGGTTAAAGAATTGAGACAGCGTTAATTTCTGTTTAGACCGTGGGTACTGTCATGTCTTAGGATAAAAATTCACTTCACTTTTTCCTTTCATTGGCCTTAACGTAACAGTCTGCCTGGATTTAAAGCCCCACCTGGAGCCTTTGCTCTCAGATGGCCTTGTCATGTCTTTGATTAATAATGTGACGCTACCTAACTTGGTATGTAGTTTGTGTTACTAATTTACTGATAATTTTCATTTACACATAATTTATTTATTCTAACTTTATTAATATATTACAAGTGTTTGACATTTGTTATTTTTTAATGTGTCGTGCGCTGTATTACAACGTTTCCGCCATTTCTATCTTGGAAGCTCAGTTCACGAGCATGTTTTTTACTTGCATTTCATAGAAACCTTACCACAATTCAAGTCAAGGTTCGCTATGGAAAGTTTTACCATAAAAAATGCACGGTGACAGGCTACGCATTCTGAAAAATTTACCAAACCAAACATAAAGACAGTCCCTGACGTGCAGAAAATGAGTCATTTAGTATTATTGAAAATGGATAAATGTTTTACCTTTTTATTGAAATTGACGTTTCATTACTGACAGGCTGGTTATCTACTTAGTACTGTTACTATTTAGGACGAGTTCAACTAACTCACAAGGCAACATCAAAAAGGGGGGGGGATTGAGGCTTAATGGCGCGTCGACAACTTGGTCATTAGCGCCAACCTCAGTCACAGTGCAGTGGTCCGGGTTACCACTGCACCACACATTACAGAGATGTTATTCAAACCCCTAATCTAAATCTTGTCATACATCTGTGCCTCCTGCAAAAATTGAAAAACACCGGACAGGAGGACAGACTTATCGCCCAACTGACGCGCAATGTCATGCGGAAGATGGAACCGACGACGAACACCATCAAGATGGCGACAATCAACAAGTAAGTGCCGGACCGTAAGTGGCCGTCGACACCAAGAACATTCAGGAGGGTCAACCCCCCGCAAAAGGAAACAGTGAGTAAGTCGGGTGTGACCAATCCGCAAACGGGCCAACACAACCTCCTCACGGCGACTGCGGCGACACGCCGAGTGCCACTCCTCGACAGTGCCTTTAATGGCCCGTAACTTATTACCGTCCTGTCTGTCCCACAAGGTTTGCCAAAAAGCGTGTAACCTCAGACGCAGAGTTGGAAAGGCATCTGAGGGAACTAGGCTGAGATCCCTACCGAGAGGGCCAGAAAGGGCCCCTTTCGCAGCAGAATCAGCTAGTTCATTCCCTGCTATCCCAACATGGCCCGGGATCCAGCAGAAAAGCACGGTTTTCCGCTGGCCAGGCAAGCGGGAAAGCAAAGCTTGGACACGTTGTGTCAAGGGGTTCCGAGGATTGTAATTCGCCAAGGACTCTAGGGCACTCATGGAATCACTAAAGACAATGAAATGCGTGCCCTGAAGGTCAAGGATCCATTCTACCGCCAAACCAAGAGCCAAAAGCTCTGCAGAGAACACAGAATAGCCTGATGGAAGGCGATGGGCAACCGTTACACCCTTACACACACAAGCACACGCCACGCCAACGTCGGACTTCGACCCATCAGTAAACAGGCGCAGATAACCGGCGTACTGAGAACTCAGCCGCCGGAACTCCTGTAAGTACCTTGCTGGTAGAGTAGAACCCTTCGGGAGGGACGCCAGAGCAAAAATGAAACTGCCACCTGGGACAAGCCAAGGGGCAACTGGCATACTCCCAAGCCCCAAAACGCAGGGCATTTCAAAGGCTATCTCCTGACAGGACTGCTGGAGCCTATCGCGGAAATCACCCTTACCCACCCTGCGTCTACCGACCCGCAAGTCTGGCCCAAAAACCATGGACCAAGCAGGACTGGATTGCACAGCACACAAACGCACAGCATACTGAGTGGCAAGCTGTCGCCGACGAATGGCCAAAGGTGGCTCTGAGGCCTCAGCATCAAAAAGGAAAACGGGTTACTGACCCAGGCTTGTTGCGGCCACGCCTTTTGTCTGACGATGGGAAATAACCTCACGTCAACATGCCACATCGACCATAAATGACATTCCGAGCTCGCCTCTCAAGGAGGACAGGCCCGGATGACAGGTGGCTTGATCGTCACCTGTCATCAGGGTCTGTCCTCCTTGAGACGTGAGGTCGTCATGTCGTTCACAGCCTATGTGGCATGTTGACGTGAGGTTATTTCCAATCGTCAGAAGAAAGGGGTGGCCGCAACAAGCCTTGGTTATGTAACCCGTTTTCCTTTTTGATGTTGACTTGTGAGCAAGCTGAACTGATCCTAAATGATAACGGCACTAAAGGTAACCAGCCCGTTAGTAATACCACGTCGATGTCAATAAAAAGGTAAAACTGTTTTCCCATTTTCAATAATACTGAATGACTCGTTTTCTGCACGTCACGCTTGGTTTAGGCTAATTTTTCCAAATGCGTTGCCTGTCAACGTGCATTTTTGGTGGTAAAACTTTATATAGCGGACCTTGACTTAAATTGTAGCAAGGTTTCCACGAATGGCATGACTGCTTAATTTTAGAATATATATCTATCAAATGTTTCTCTGAGCATAATGGCATACGGTACAAGTGAATATTTTTCTTACATGCAAGTAGTCTGTGCGCTGGTTTTCTTAATGATAGAGTGATAGATTCTGGTATTTCACCGTATCGTGACTTGAGAGAGCTACAAACTTAAATTGTGATAATTTTTAACTGGAACGGATTCTTAACTGTAAATAACGTCCTAATTGTAAAATAGGGGAATTTATGTGGAGACGCCCCTCCGTAATTTATTGTAAATACTGTAATTACATTAAACCTGGAAGTGTTGTTACCTATAGAACTGCGCTTGTCCAAATTAGAACATGATCTAACACAAACCTCAGCTTTTATTAGCCGAATCGCTTACCATACTGATTGAACCTTTGGCCTCTCGTTTTCCGGTGTTTGGTACTACTGCTCTGGTTGGGTTCGGCAGTTTCTCTACTCAAGACCCATAGTACGATCCTTGTTGCTGACCGGTTCTCTGCATTTGGTAGAGTGATGGAAGATAACAATAAGAATTCTTCCTCATGGACTGTTTTCCCTTTTACATTGTTAACAGTAATGCAGCACAAAAAGTACCCTGACTGTCAACTGTATTTGTATCAGGCTTATGATTCGGTTCACCTTTTTCACTTGATATGCGAAAAACATGCTTTATATTTTCAGATTTTCTGCACGAAATTCCACAAGTCACTGTTGACTTTATTACATGGTTTCCGGTTCCACGCAGTGAGAATCACTGAAAGTATGGCACACAGTATTATCGGTCAATAAATGGCTCCTGTAGAAGTCCTAACATTTTTAATGACCGAATCCTGAAATTCTTCGTGTAATATTCGTAGTCATTTTAGTCATTTGAACATTGGTAGTTTTTAAAAAGCTGATAATATGACGACTATCCACAAGCATTTCTGATTAACACTTCAAAATTGTTCGTGCATCCAATCATATCCGAAAAAAATAATCCTGTGAGCACTCCTAAACTTGAGTTGAACCATCATACTTATGCATTGTAGTTTGGGCAGTTTCAAGTAATTTTGTGCTGCAAAATTTGTGAGGGTAGCAGTAACGTCCTAACTTGCACCCTAGAAGTTGATTTTTAAAAACCGATTAGCATGCATTTTAGTAGTAACGATCGATTCTGTGCAATTTTCATAATCCACCAACGCTGTTTCAAGCTCCGTGACTCACTCAGCTCCTCTATTTTTTGTTAAATAGGATATAATGCCCTCTTCCAAAGGGAGGAACCAGCTCAGATAAAATTTGCTTAATGCAGTATTAATGCATGCATTAATCTGTGACAGATCCTCTCTAGCTGTTGTAGAAGTTGCCATGTCAGTAAATCGTGCCCCAAACTGCAAATAACACCAGTCTGATTTGGCCAAGGTGAGCATCAGACTGTACCACCAGCACAATGCAATGAGTTCATCTATACCTGAAACCTTGTTGTTAGCAAGCTGTTAGGTCAGGTTAATAATCCTAATAGTAATAGTAATAACGTAAAACAGCCAACTGTAATTACATAAAACACAAAAATACGCTAATAAATAATAGATTAAAACTTTAGCCAAGTTGTGCATAATATTACTATACTCAATAAATGACAACAGTTGGGTTTTAATCTAGGCCATTAGCAAGTAAAACAAAATATAACTTAAAATTTAAAAAGTGTAGCTCTTTCATAAGACAAGGAGTTTTAACTGCAGATCTCATTTAGACAAAAATGTGAGAGGGCAAGTTAAGATGGTGAAATGGGTGGTTAAAATTCTTTTACCCGTGATACAGATAAGTTTTAAATTTTAAGTTTAATCTTGGCTCACTCATTAATGGTCTGGATTAGACCAAAACGTTGTGATTTACTGAGTACTTCATTATTGTGGTCTACTCGGTTACTGTTTTTTTTTAATCAACAATTTTGTTATCAGTATCGCTTTCAGTTACTACGGAAAGATTTTAATCACTGCTACATTTACCTTTGTGTTTTTAACATCGAAATAGTAATAATTACTGCGTTTTTTTTTTACTACATTCCCCACTGATAACGAGGAAGAAATATTTTTTAGGAAATAGGTGCCAATATCACAGTGTTTTTCATATTATACATTCGATAACACTTAATGTAAAATAAAAGCTAAAATGGTACATTGTAAAAACACGCAGCATTAAACCGACATCAAAATTGGAACTTGAAATGAAGCATCTTGTACTTTCTATTTGTTACGATTTTCTTTATTTCTTTAATAGTCAATTCATACTTTTCAGTCGCCTCAAAAAGCCAATTCCACACCGAAAAACTACAGTCTACAGTAAAGGCAAGGAAAATCAAGTTAAGTCAAAGGTGTAGGCAGTAAAGTCAACCACATGTACTGCTAACTTAAGAGTATATTTTGGTTTACTTAACACGACAGCATTTGAATATAATTAGGTCTACTTTCAGAAAACCCCAAAGAATTTTAAACGTTAGCTATAGTCACGTGTTAATCTGCGTGAATTTGAGAGAGATAAGGCCTCCTCCTAACAAGCTTTCACTGTGTGGAAGGTTCAACCTGCCAGGCCCTTTACTGAAATCACACAATCACAATCAACTAAGTTTTAAACTTTATTAAAACGCATTATATAAACAAATAAGTAAATAAATAAATTTCCCATTGAACATGGGCGGTTTGCGGAAGGGTGTTGAGCCACTAATACCAGGCCGAGTTTTTAACTTGGTTGTAAATTGTCGCTTCAAGAAATTTTGGAGATTTTCCTGCTTTAGCATTCGTTGCCTGGTTGACCGTTGTTGCCTTAAGGGCGTTCCAAATTTTTCACAACCCTAACCGAGAAAAAATTTAGATTAGTAGATGTACGTGCATTCTGGGCTGCAAGCTTCCAACTATAGCCGTGCGTGACCATATTACCCTGAACAGGTTCGAAAAAGGGTAGGTCCACTTTTAACATTCCATGCATTATTTTGTAAGTGAGGACTAGGTCAAATTTAATTCATCGTAGCTTAAAAGATTCAAGCCCAGTATGAGCCAGACGCTCACAATACGTTAAATCCCTTAAGCCGTGGAAGCGCTTCGTGAATCAACTTTGTACTGATTCAATCAAGAAGATGTCGCCCAATACGTTCGGAGATCAAACAGGGGTACAATATTCCAGCAAAGGTCTCACAAACACCTTAACAGCCAAAATCTTAGCATGATTACTGCTAGACGTAAAGCATTTGTTTACTATAGTGGTCCTTTTGAAGGCCAGGGCAGAGATTTTCTGGAAGTGGAGCGAGGACTTCAAGTTTTTCGTAAACCACACTCCAGGTCCTTTATTCTTCAACTGATTTAAGTGTCAGGGTGTCAAGAAAATAGTCCGGGCAACGATTTTGCATACCAATATGGAAAGTAAAATATTTTGTAGACGAAAGCAGCAATTGCCAATGGTTGGCCCAGGATGACACGTTTCGTATTTCAGAGTCCAACGCTTGGGAGCACGAGGGCCCGACAATTTCAGTTCCTACCTTAATGTCATCAGCAAACTTTACGCCGTATACTTCCAGGTTAGCAAATTTAAGGTCGTTAAGATAAATAACGAACAACAGCGGCCCCAGGACCGATCCCTGTGGCACGCCACAAGGTACAGAAACACTGGTAGATAACATATTATCAATTTTCACCTGTTGAGATCCATTTAGAAGAAATACTGTTATCCAGTGTTTTAGATTTCCTGTAATGCCATAATGGGTCAGTTTCGATAAAAGTTTGCGATGTATTACAGACTCAAATGCCTTCTAAAAATCAAAGTAAACAACGTCTGTAGGCACCCCAACGTCAAGCGCACAGCTCCAATGGTCTAAGAAAGTGAGAAGTTGGTATGTTGAAGACCGAAGTGGCAAAAAACCAAACTGGTCTTGACTAATAAGGGAAAATTATTATCACTGCCCATCATCACTGCCCATTATCACTGATGCTATTCGAAGCAAAGACTTTACTCAGGAGTTCAGCTTTATCAATTGCGTCTGTCAAGTACATAGAACTGTCTTTAAGGGGTGGGATAGACCTAGAATTGAGGTTTTTTGGCGATATAATTAATTTAAGCAAAGATGATTGGCTCCCAAGGCAAACCGCGGCCTTCTCAGAGGTGCTATGGCAGCCCTCAACAGAGCACGTGTACTGTTTTCTAGCTTCATTGTATATTGCACGATTCTCGATGTTAGGATTTAATTTTTAACTGTTTCCACAGCCTAAGTTTCTTTGCACGAAGTTTCTTGATAAAATTTGGTATAATTTTGCTGCCCAATTGCCTTTTCTTTGAAGGTTCACAGCAGAGCTTCATGTGGCCATTAATGATCTCAAGAATTCAGGACCAAACATGGTCAATTTCGGTATGTGTTTCGAAAATTAAACGATTCCAGTGAACATACTGGAGCAAATCTCTTAGGGTTTCAAAGTTTAGTCGGTTGGATGATTTTTCGTGCGACGCAGTTTTACAGTCAACATTTTCCAAGTTATGACAGTTTAAGGAGATAGTAACCGCAGAGTGGTCACTATTACCGAAATGAGCCCCAACATGCAAATCAAAGACAAGCCTATCGTCATCACAGAAAACGAGGTCAAGAATATTTTCCCCCAGCGTAGGCTTGTCCACCAATTGGTAAAGACCCAATGGTGCGATTTGCTCAAGGAATAATTTCTGATGGCAGTCATGTGACCATTCACGATTCCAGTCCACGGTGTTTAGATTGAAGTCCCTCAGGAGAATAAATGAATGTAATGGATTTCAAGACAAATTTATGAAGTTACAGAGTGAAATTATATCATCGTCGTTATAACTATCGGGCAAGTAGCAAGGTGATCAACATGCCCTCCGCATCCGTGGCCGAATCCAAAACCGCAACAGGATCATCCCTCCGATGTACAATCATCAGCCAGCCCACCCCCAACAACCACGATCACACCGCACAACAGAGAATTTCTGTGGTTCTACCAACATGTCGTCGGTAATGGCCGGGTGTAGCCAAGTCGCTACAACAAACATCAAATCAAATAAATCCTGAGCAATTAAATCCTTAAAACATCCAATGTAAATAGTTTCAGCGCGTGAAGCTATTACACCACAGACAGGAGCTCTGCATCGGGTGACCAGGTTAACCGTGTCTGTTTTGTTCGGGTCACCTGGGCGGCAGTCCTGAGAACTGGCCTCAGAAATTAGGTTTTAAACTTGGTGACCCAGTGACTCGACCTGACCCGGGCAACCAGGTGACCATAACTAAAGTCACAGATTAACCTGACGAGTATTGTGTTTTAATAAACTTTACTTAAATTTAGTGGTTACTGCATGTTGTTGTTGTTGTTGTTGTTGTTATGACTGGACAGTTTTGACAAAATTATGGGCCCACATTTCATTCACCAGGTCGGGCTATAATATTGCTGGTAGCCATCAATTAAGGCTTGCCTTGTAGAACACAGACTCGTTAAGAAATAGATATGCTGTCCCGACGAGGATTCGACTTTGGGAAATTCCGGCTACTGTTTTGGTTGCTATGCCAACTGCAAAACATTAGCAGCTATAAGCTACAAACGAGGTCAGAAGCTGTTAAACCTTTGCTAAAGGTTTCCATGAAAACATTTAGGCCTCATGGAAAACTTTCCCTCCTTGTTTATACTTTCCTTCCATATATACAAGGAGGGAAAGTAACTCGTGTTATGGCCTCTGCGCTGGAAATAATGCAAGGAATCAATGATTTTCTTGGATGACAGCAGGATAAACTTATTAAAAATTCAGTATATATGAATTCTCTATTTCCTGTCAGTTGCACGCAAGAGTTTGCAGCGACATGGCAGAGAGAAATTATTTTTAATGATTATTGATGTTTCACAAGCGTAGTTTCACCTCCACACCGGAAATAACGCAAGGCAACGATTATTTTCCTTAATGGTAGCAGGATAAGATCATTAGGAATTCAGTACATATGAATTCTATCTTCCCTGTTAGTTGCACGCAAGAGTTTGCAGAGACATAGCAGAGTGAAATTATTTATATTGAGAATTGATCTTTCACAAGCATAGTTTCGCGAAGTGACTTTAAGATCAGTCAAGTTTTAGTAAGTATGTTAAATTCTTTACGAAAGGTTTAATTTGGACATTAAATACAAAACAAAAGTGATAAGTTTGAAGTAGCGATCACTTTGATGAAGGTACGTAAATTACAGATTCAGGGTGTATCAGGGGCTGGGTTTATTAACATACAATGGGCATCTTAATACTGAATCTCTCCTTTTTTTTCTCACAAACCAGCCAAGTTTGGAAAGAATTGAGAAATTTTTTACTCACATTAACACAATAAATAGTTGAAGAAAATCATGAACACATTCGACCCATACTGAAGTAAAACTGATCGTGCACTGATCAGAATTCACAGCTAAAGCGTCCTGGTGACAACGGGTGACTAGCAAACTGCATAAAATTGCGGTTTTAATATTGTTGGAGTGACGTCATCTGCGGATGCCCCTGAAGCTACCCAGCGTGAATAATGGATGGCTCGTTTCGTCGCA
>JAHWFP010163581.1:85887-107609 GCA_023313725.1 Lithobius niger
ATTGTTGACAAGAATAGACAGCTGTATGCGGCGTGCACACGGGAAGTCTCAAGACGTCACCTAGCGCCGCTTGTGCCTTTGGAGATTGTCTTTTCCATCTGTCCACCATCCCGGACGGATCAGCAACCCGGCCTGGCTTTTGGCTATGGCAGGCCATATTGTTTTTAACCCTTTCTGGACCCTAATGTTCCAAATTACTACTAGGGCCAACTGCACTATTTTTACATCAGTCTTTAATGTCATTCATCACTCGAAATGTAATTGATTGTCATCAAATATATGAATGCTGTTTCGTATTTTTCTCTTTCTTATTTCCTTCTACCAGCACCTCACTAAAGTGGGTTAGCCAGTCCAAGATCCTTCCACAACATTTCACCCAGCAACATGACAGTTATCCATGGTAGCACCCTCTGACAAATATCAAGGGCTCCCGTATTGCTGAGCCCTGCAACGACGGCTTCCACAGCTTCCCTTATTATCTCCTATACCTTAAGCTAAGGCCTTAGTAGGCATCCTTAACTTGATGCTATGGCTCCATATTGTGTACTTTGTGTATCTCTTACTATTGTTAATGTATTCCAGTGATGCTATTTACTTTAATGTATGGCCCAGTCCCTAGAGATCAGTGGTCAGGATAGCTCTGGCATTATCTGCCACTAGGGGTGGCTGTTAGCAGAGAAGGCTCATAGGATATCAGGATATGCTACAGGAAATACCTTGCACCACCTGCGGTGGCTTCTGGCTCCAGCTCTGGGTATATAAAAGGCCATGCAGCCCCCCTTGAGCTTAACTCTGGAAGCTGGTCCCCTAACCGGCAACAACTCCCCCTGAAGTATGCCACTCTACTACAGCCCAAACTAGAGCATCCCTGAACCACTGAACAACATCTCTAAAGGACAGACCGCGTTGCCCTGGAAATAAACCCTGGATTAACCATCCTTCTGGCTTACTTCCTTGAACTGGGCTTAGTGGGGTTGAAGCCCTTTGAAAATATACTTAGTCTGAATGACGATAATTATCTAAAAAAGAATGCATAAAATATAGTAGACACCTGCAAACACCAAGATGTTTGCTGTTGCAGTTGTCGCCTTACCAACATAGATTTAAGCAGAATTATAGAATGTCGCAGTTTCGCAAAAAAAAAATTAATTTAAAAAAAATTCAAACACAAATTCCTGCGTGGGAATTCGACTATGTTATTCATCACAAGTTTTGAATTGAAAATAAGTCTCTAAAGCACTAGTATACTCAGGTTATTTCACAACCTTCTTTTCACATACAAATTAATACAACACTAATTCATGATATTTCGTGGCACATCCATAACATTTTCGCATACGTTATGAATAATAGGCTAGAGACAAAAACCATTCAGCTTCATTTTAAACCATTTAAAAACACTTTTACTTAGCTCCATGATTTGCTGCTTCGCCTAAAGGTTTTTAATAACACAACTCGTTAGATTTGGGCAGTAGCGTAGAACTTTGCTCTTAACCATTCCAATTTTGGTTGAAGCAGCATAAAGGCACATAATGGTAAATAAACGTAGGCCTATATAGAAGACTTAACTTTTTTCAAATTTGGGCTAATACCATCGTCGTCCTGTACTCGCGACTTTAGTGGATGTATAGTCAATTTTCCACGGATATGCACATAGTGTAGATACATTTTATCTTTGTTGTGATATTTTCCCCAACTGAATAGTCTGTCAAATAACCATTTTCAACCAATAAGGAATAAACCTCCTTAAATTACCAAATAATTTTTTTTTCTCTTTGAGACTCAAACGTTTACTCTTTCAGTAATTGGCGGAGCGGAGCGAGCGAAGCGAGAGTAGCATAGCCTATAACGGACATCGAATTGCAAAATGTTGGTTGTTTGGTTAGTTGCACTTTTGTAGTCTGAGTGGAGCCCAAACCAAAGTGCAGATTTCTATGAAATTTGCCACATTGCTAGATAGCCCAAAAAGTATTTCTGATCTCGAATTTGACATAAATTGATCAATTATAATCTACGAAATTATAGTTTTTCGAATTTATCGATCTAACACTTGCCGTTGTAAATTTGGAATCCGAATAGTTAAGTAATTCCGACGAAGCATACACTGTGCTCCTGGTAATCAAGTGAGCTTTTAAAAAAACCCAAAATAAATCATCAAAGCTAAAGTGGCGTTGACACTATCAACGAGAATCTCAAATATGAAAATCAAATCGCCGCTGCAAGAGGAAACCGCGCATATAAAACAACAGTAAACACCAGTTTGGCTTCGTATAATAATTTTAAGATTCCTGGAGAGCTATGGAAACTGCATTCTCCATCCCGTGTTGCAAGAGGGGGGGGGGATTGAGGCTTAATGGCGCGTCGACAACTTGGTCATTAGCGCCAACCTCAGTCACAGTGCAGTGGTCCGGGTTGCCACTGCACCACACATTACAGAGATGTTATTCAAACCCCTAACTTAAATCTTGTCATACATCTGTACCTCCTGCAAAAATTGAAAAACACCGGACAGGAGGACAGACTTATCGCCCAACTGACGCGCAATGTCATGCGGAAGATGGAACCGACGACGAACACCATCAAGATGGCGACAATCAACAAGTAAGTGCCGGACCGTAAGTGGCCGTCGACACCAAGAACATTCAGGAGGGTCAACCCCCCCGCAAAAGGAAACAGTGAGTAAGTCGGGTGTGACCAATTCGCAAACGGGCCAACACAACCTCCTCACGGCGACTGCGGCGACACACCGAGTGCCACTCCTCGACAGTGCCTTTAATGGCCCGTAACTTATTACCGTCCTGTCTGTCCCACAAGGTTTGCCAAAAAGCGTGTAACCTCAGACGCAGAGTTGGAAAAGCGTCCGAGGGAACAAGGCTGAGATCCCTACCGAGAGGGGCAGAAAGGGCCCCTTTCGCAGCAGAATCAGCTTGTTCATTCCCTGCTATCCCAACATGGCCCGGGATCCAGCAGAAAAGCACGGTTTTCCGCTGGCCAGGCAAGCGGGAAAGCAAAGCTTGGACACGTTGTGTCAAGGGGGTGTTGCAAGACTGAATAAGCCTAACCTTGGACGCAATAGGCATAATTCATCTACGGTTGTCGCTTACGAAACGAAAACGGGAGACAGCAATTAGGATTTAGAATTATTTAAATGCTATCTTCACACCAAAGCTAACAGGCCGACTGACCTACAATTGTGATAATTCCAATTTAAAAAAATTAGCGTTCGCCGTTGCAGTACGTACCAGAGGTATGCGCTTTAACATTGTCGTAGGAGGTGGCGTAGGAAGCCGCAGATATTTTGAATCTTTTGATTATTGTGAAGTACTATCGGTACTGATGATTGTTTAGCTTGCAGTTAAATGCTGAATTGTTAATATTTTAAATCTAAGAAAGATACTCTGTAATAAATGTAAACAATGTAAGTATCACTGACGGTGGCACGTTATTTTCGAACTTTACCACGGCAGCTAAAGTGGTATTTTACCCCGACGGCGATGGCGTAAAGAGGCTGCAAATGACGAAATGAAAAGTAAATGTGGGATCAAACGAAACGTAGACTAGCTAAAATGAAAAAAAATGCTTAAGTGTAAAAAAAAAAAAAACACCTGCAAAAATCTTCAGCTCAAATGTAGCCGAATGAATATTGCCCCCAGCTTTTTAAGGACCATTAGCGCAAATATAAATTTAAAATAAAATTCTCTCCGCTCCGCCTACAATAGGCCCAAAGCCTGTTTCCTAGTATAGGTCCGTCGAAACGAACACTAACGAAATAATTGGAGCTGGTAGGAAATAACCAGGCAGGTTATTCAGCACAATACATGACATGAAAAAACGCAAAATAAATAAAACGTTCAATATGGTTTTGACAAAAAATTTACATTTTTTTCCCCGTTTATAAGAGTATAACGTTTTTTTTATTATAGAAATTAATTTCTTTGAGCCTTAAGTCAACCGAAGCAATTGAATGCTCATGTGGCTGAACCGGCTCAATTTTTTGAACATTATCAGACTTTTTAGAGAAGAAGAAATATCTGGTAAAGGGAGGTGCTAACCCGCGGATTTGATCCGGGAAACCGCCAATCATCGTAGGGCCGAAAGATTGTCCAGAATTGGCCAAAATAGTCTTCATAGCTGCTGAAGGAGCATGGCAGCCTCTCACGCTACCCTGGCCGGCAGACCTGGCGGGGACTTTTCCAAGGTCCCCTTTCCAGGGGTTCAACCAGATCCGCAAACCTTCAGCAACCAGGTTGAGCTCTCACACCGCAAAGTAGGGCAGCAAATTGCAACAATGGCTGATTTTTTGATTTTTGAACGGATGGGGAGAAATCAATCCGTAATTAAGCGAACAAATATGTAACGGACGGGACTAAAACACTTTTGAAACGTTCCTGGGCTTATTTTTCTTGTAGGAAATAAGTCTCAATTTCACAATATTTTTTTATATTTCGCATACGTCAACAATAGAAACGTGAAATAAAAGCTAAAATGGCTCAATGTAAAAACTAGTAACGATAAACCTGACACTAAAATTGGAACATGAAATGAAGCATCCATTACTTTATGTTGCGATTTTTACCATCTTTAATGTTCAAATTACACCTTCCAGCCTCCTCTCCTCAATAAGATATTTCCATGCCAGAGTAGCTGCAGCCTACAGTCAAGGCAAGGCAAGTCAAGTCAAGTCCAAGGCAGTTTACAGTCAAGTCAAGCACGGGTATACTGCTAACTTAGGGTTCTCTTGGTGATGTGACACGAGGGTTTTCGAAAAAAGGTAGTTATGCCTTCAGAAAACCACAAAGAATTTTAAATGTTAGCGAACAGTCACGTGTAATCTGCAGGAATTGGAGAGAGCTAGGCACACTCCTAACAAGCTTTCACTATGTAGAAGATCTAACCTGTCACGCCCTTTGCCAAAATCACACAATCACAATCTATTAATATCTCAAACTGTATTGTAACGCATTATATGTAGAATTGTAGATAGTGGCAGCCTGTGAAACTAGCTCCACACACAAGAACATCTGAGTGGGTTACCAGTCTTACCGGGAGGTTTTTGTTCCAGATCCATCCTGAGCACCGAACTCGGCAATTTGGTTTAAACCTGGTGACTGCGGTGAATCGTACTGACCCGGTAACCAAGTGACCATAACTAAAGTAACCAATTAAAATGACTAGCATGGTTTACGCAGGTATTTAAAGGAATTACCAGATAAGCTCTTTTGGAAGAAGGTATTTTAGGTTTCGTCGTCAGTAAACTCTCAACAACTTAAATTTGGCGGTTACTGCATGTTGTTGTTGTTTATGGTATGACTGGACAGTTTTTGTAAATTTTGAAAAACACGGGCCCATTTTATATCACCGAGTTGGGCCATAATAATGAAGATAACTGTCGTTAAGGTTGGACGTGTGAGAACGCAGACTCATTAAGAAAGAAACATTGTCCCGACGTGGATTCGAACCAAGGAAACCCGCATACTATGTTGGTTGCTCTGCCAACTGCGAAACAGAGCCAGATTTTAGCTGTAAGCAACTGATGAGGTTAGAAGCTGTTAAACTTTTCTCATGGAGGGCTAAAGGTAACAAAATTATCAAGGAAGGAAATTAACTTGTGCTGCAGCGTCTACGCTAGAAATAATGCAAGGAATCTATGATTTTGGAAATAATTTTGGATAGCAATACATATGAATTCTCTCTTCCCTATCAGTTGAGAGGCATGACAGAGAGACAGACATAGCATAGAGAAATTATTTATACTGAGAATTTATCTTTGACAAGCCTGGTTTCGCAAAGTGACTTAAAATATCGGTTAAGTTTCAGTTAGTTTGTTCAGTTCTACAGGGATTTTATGTGATGTTTTCTTCATGAAAGGTTTAATTTGAGCGTGAATTATAATCTGAAGAAGTAATCAGTTTGATTAGAGTATGTAAATTTACATATCCAGGGATTAAGGTATGATAATTTACATATTCACAATTATGGTACATAAATTTACTGATTCTGGGATTACGGTATGTAAATTTACAAATTCAGGGATTAAGGTAAGGTAAATTTACAGATTCAGGGATTAGGGTAAGTAAATTTACATATTCAGGGATTAAGGCAAGTAAATTTACATATTTAGGGATTAAAGTACTTAAATCTTCGTATCCAGGGATTAAGGTATGTACATAAATTTTCATATTCAGGGTTTAATGAACGTAAATTTTCATATTCCGGGCTTAAGGTACGTAAATTTGCATATTCAGGGATTGGGGTACGTAAATTTACAGATTCAGGGTGTATCACACGCATGGTTTATTAACTTACAATTAGAATCTAAAAGCTTCAACCCTCTTATTTTTCTCCAAAACCACCCAAGTTCAGAAGGAACTGAGAAATTATATACTCACCTTAACGTAATTAATACTTGAAGATAGTGTTCTAAAGCTTTTGGACATATTCGACCAACCTTGAGGTAAAACTTTGGGCAGTTAAAGGATTCTCCAACACAATTCTAAACCCTATAACGCCATTCGTATTGAGTCTCGACTCCATGCGGCCAGTTTGCCAACTATGTTCGTTTTTGCTCACGCGGGAAACATTATACGTTAAAATTTACACTTTTAGAATTTTTTCTTTATAAATATGTGTGAAAACCATCCTTATTCTCTGAATAGCTCAAGCAAGTATCAATTCGCAGGAATTAGTGTTAATCCAAAATCACAAACAACGAGAAATTAATTTTGCTTCTCGAGACATGGCTAACTGGAATATAATTGCTTGTTTTTCTCTCCAAGATCTATGCAAGTTCTCGCCTATGCCAGGAAGTTAAAGCTATGGATCTTCTTAGTACATATGGTTAAATAGGAATATGGCGATGTTAAATTAACTGGCTTGAGGCCGGCAGCTAAAATCTGTTGCTTGTCTCCCAGGCGGCCTTGTACCAATGGTGGTATATAACGCGAAAGTTACAACATGGATACTCCTAGGCTGGGAGTACGTAGTGATGCTTTTCCTGAAAACATGGAATAAAATAATACCTGCTTCCAACAATAACACCAGCAGGTAGCACTTGTCAGGTTCTCGTAGGTGATGAAACTTGAAATAAAAAATGGCGGCATTGTTACCATGATAACCACGGCAATAGTGACAACACCTTCGGAAATTGACGAAATACTCGTGCTTGGGCAACATCCTGAATTGAAGATCTTATTATGTGTTCGATTCAAACCGTATTCAGTTTGTTACAAGAAACGTGAACCACGGAAAAATCTTAAGCCAACTCGGCCGCTCAGCCTGCATCTCAAATCATAAAACCATGTCTTATACTTAGCGCCACTCGTAACTACAATCCGTTTTAAAATTAAATGTTGGACTACAAAAAAAAATGATCAGCCAGTTCCGATGTATCTTAAAATTATTTTAATATCCTAATCTGGCATATGATATATTTTAAGTGATTCATTTAGTATTCTTATCGTTATCAATTTGTTTTAGTAATGCTAAATAGTGTCGACCCCCATGATGCTTTGCGCTTCCTATTGCTTGACGACACCACCTTATGGTGGTAAGTCGTTGGAAGCAGGTGCTAGTTTCATCCAAGTGTTTACCGTTGTCAAAGAAACAGTGCCACTGCCTATATATTCTACCCTGCTCCTTGCATTTATTCACTCCTGGTAAAACTGATCGTACACTGTTTACACTGAGTACACAACTGAAACACCACAACTGGTCCAGACTATAGCAATGGCATAAAATGGCGGATTTATAATCCCTGGCTCCCGTACTATTGAGGCCATTGTAAATACACTTAGTCTGAATGACGATAATTACCTAAGAAAGAAGGCTTAAAAAGCGCCATGATGTGTGTTGTTGCGGTTGCTGGCTTACCAACATGGATGCAGCCAGAAGTATAGAAAGTCACGCTTTTACTGACACAAAAACTGCAGTTTTTAAAAAGTTTAAATCGCGAAGCCCACCGGACCCCCCCGCAGGACTTCGTGATTTGAACTCTTTAAAAACTGCTTTTCCTGGCGAAGAGAACATACTTGCAAAGAATAACATAGTCGAATTCGCCTGCACTGCGGGGTAATTCGACTATGTTATTCTTCGCAAGTTGGGAATTGAAAACAATTCTCTATAGCATTGGTATACATTCGCTCCGATTGTTTTCTACCCTTCTTTTCACGTTCTAATTAACATAACACTGATACCTGATATTTGGCATAAGCCATAAAAATGTCATACGTTATAAAGATTAAAGAGGAAACCAATTCAATTGCATGTCAGACCATTTAAAAACAGTTTTACTTAGTTGCACGACTTTCTGTTTTGCTTAATCGGTTTTTGATAACACCACTATTTAGGGTTGCACAGCGGCATAGGCCTTTATTGGTAACCATATCCATTTCGGCTAAAGCAGCCTAAGGGTACATAAAGGTAGGCCTAAATAAACGCAGGCCTATATTGAAGACTTAGGGCGGTTGAAGACGGACCACAAAACGCGCCACAATCGTAGACGAATCTTTGGCGTTTGTGGATCGTTTGTGGCATACAAATCAAAATCGGTGGCAGGTCCGGTAAAAACCATTTGGGAATTTATTGGGGCTTTCAACACAGTCTCGCGCTTCTACGTCTGATAGGGCTGTTGCAGGCGGACCACAAAACGCGCGATAGTTACTGAGGAAATTGCGTTTCTAACGCGTCTGAATCGACGGTACCATTCGCACAGCGTGATTTTGCTCAGAGAGACCTGCCGACGAGGGAAAAAAATGCGCCACTGCATGTGGAAGCCACCAGTCAGATCCCATACTTTTTATCTGATCAGCCACTGATTGCGATTTTGACGCCACAAACGCGCCACAAACGGCAAAGATTGCATTTGCGGTTATCGCAGTTTTCGGGTCCGTCTACACCCTCCCTTAGGCGGGGTGCAGACCGACCACAAAACGCGCGACAATCGCAGATGCACTCTTTGGCGTCTGTGACGTGTTTGTGGCATACAACTCGCATTCGGTGGCAGGTCTGGTAAAAACTGTGGAAGTGCACTGGGGCTTTCACAGGCAGTCGCGCGCTTCTGCGTCTGTTGGAAGGCCACCTACAAATCGCCTGCAAGTGCCTTCTCCTCGGAAATTTTGGCGTCACGTTTCGATTTCAGTGACCCAAAACCTGTTGAGTGATCGCTCGGCTCGTTAAGTTAAGTACCTCAGCTGGAATTGTTTGCGATGGCTGCTCTCGAATGTAGTCAGAATCATCAGTAAGAGCGGCAAAAGGCCAATGTGCGCGTGTGTTGTCTGAAAGGCGCCGCCGATTCGGACGCGCAAGTGATGTCTTTTTTTCAGCAATTATCGCACGTTTTGTGGTCCGTCTGCAGCCACCCTAGTCTTCGAGTTTATACAGATTTCTCTTCAGTGAGACAGTTCATTTTATCATTTATCTTTCTTCAAAATTGGACTAATGACATTGTTGCAGTGACTTCACGACTTTAGTGAATTACTGGGTAGTGAATTTTTCCCATCAATTTTTTACGGGTATTCACGTAGTGTACATACACTTCACGTTTACTGTGATTTTCACCCAAGTGAATAGCCCGTCAAATGATTGTTTTCACCTAAATGAAGAGTTATCCTGCTAAAATTATCAAACATTTTTTTCTCTTTGCACTCTTTCAAAAAGGGAGCGTTCTTATCAATTCCTAACCCCCCTCCTCCCGACTCCAGTATTACGTCGTTTATAACTTATCCCCCTCCCCCTTGAGGAGGTGATTTCCGTGTACATCCACGGTTTTTCTGAGGACATCTCTTTTAGCGTTTTTCCATCTTTTTTATGGGATAACGGTACTTACGTCATCAACTGGCCACCCCATCCCCCTTCCTGATGACGTAACACTTGAACGCCCCAAATATAAGTTCGAAACGAACAATTACGAAGTAATTGAAACTAGTAGAAAAGTACCTGACAGGCGAATCAGGTGCCATTTAATGGCACACAAAAAACTGTATTGTTAAATATTATCTTGACAACGGATTTAATAATCTCCATGAATGGTTTGTTATATATTTTGCTGTTCACTACAAAACCTGAGAAGTAACTAGAATCAGAGAAATTACTATGCAGAGAGGAATCCCAACAACATAGCTTTGGCTGGGAGTGTGACAAATATAAAAGTGTCTGGGAAAAGGTATAAGGCTTTCCCCCCTTTTAATTACTGGGATATCACGTACCGTTGTTTGATGTTTGGATAGCGCTTTATTTCGAGTTGTTGAAGTCTGGAACATGTTAGTGTAAACATCGTTCCAGCGCAAAATTCTCATAAAACGGACCAGAGTTTAGTTTGCCGAATTATACAACACTATACTATTTTTGATATTGTGGGTGGCTTTGGAATTCGACATTAGTAAAATCCAAAATCACTGATTTAAGATTGATTTTAAACCAAGCGCAATGGCTGTTTGCCGTGACGTCACCATGAGTTAGCCAATGACGAACGAGAACAACGGCTGTTTGGCCGTCTGATTGAACTAGCCCAGTCACGTGATATGCACGTCACAGCAAACAGCTATGGCGCGTGGTATACTAAGTTTTAAATTAGAAAATAAGTACAGATGTAAACCTATTTACGTTGCTTTTTGATCTTATTTGTCAGACTCGCTGAATGGGGAAATCGAACCCACGACCTTTGAAACCAAAGGCCGAGGTCCTACCGCTGAGCCATACTGATACGACGAAAAGGAAACGTCCATAGGCAACATTTTAGAACTTGCATATAGTATACGTCTAAATATACACTTTCCAATCGTCACTGGAGGGACGCTCATTTGCCGAGCCACACTCCAAGTGAAAGGAATGGAACACTTAAACATGGAATAATGATTAAAGACGGAAAGCCAAAGGCTAAACAAGAGTTTGTATTTATTTATTTAACTCTTGTTTAGCCTTTGGCTTTCCGTAATGCAGATCCGTAATACAGATGCAAACCTATTTACATTGCCTTTTGTCCTTAAATGTCAGACTGCCTGACCGGGGAATAGGTTTGCATCTGTATTTATATAACTCTTGTTGAGCCCTTGGCTTTTCGTCTTTAATCCTTATTTCACGTTTAAGTGTTCCATTAGTTTCACTTGGAGCGTGGCGCGGCAAATTAGCCTTCCTCCAGTGGCGATTGGAGAGTGTATGTTTATATGTATGTGTTTGTGTGTTCAATACTTCCTGTGGACGTTTCTTTTTGGCCGTGTCAGTATGGCCCAGCGGTAGGACCTCGGCCTTTGGCGCTCAGGCAGTCTGACATTTAAGTCCAAAAGGCGACCTAAATAAGTTTGCATCTGTATTTATTTAACTCTTGCTGAGCCTTTGGCTTTCCGTCATTAGTTTTTAGTTAGAGATAATTATTGTCAACAGAGAAATTCTTGTAAAAAAGTCATCTAGCACATTTTCTTGCACACAAGAAAAGGTTCCTTGAACCCGATCTTAATTTTTCATTTTATTAAAACCTTTGTATGATTACGGACGTGCCTGCCTTAATAATTTATCTTCATTTTTCATTAAAAAAATCTTATTTACGTCGAAGATCATTCATTTCAGTTTTTAATCTGCGTTATTTTGTTTCTGCGTGCACTAAGGTGGGTAAATAATAGTTAACCATGTCGCAAATCTTGTTTACTTGCATGTTTGCTGGGGCCATTGGCCAATCTTAGATAATGTCCACCTATGTAAGATTAGACACAGACTAAGATTGGCCATAGGCCCCAGCAAACATGCAAGTAAACAAGATTTGCGACAAACCACGACATTCACATGAAAAATATAATAATTTAGTACTTTAGCTTTATTCGATCAATTACTGACAGTTGAAGTACAAGATTAGACCACACAGTGTAATTTTGCATTTTTACTCATTTCTAAATGTGGCGATTGGTGTGCCATCCATAATCATTTTGCTTGTTGATTGCCACCATCTTGACGGTGTTCGTCGTTGTTTACATCTTCCTCGAGACATTTCTCGTCAATAGAGCAGTGACACGACGTAGTATTATTGTGTATAACTCTATGCTGGAGCCTTAATGGGTTAGCTGCAAGGAGCACTGCAGAGAGAAACAGAAGGGCGTCATACTGAAGCCGATGCTGTGAAGAGTGATTTCTTAGACCTAAAACGCGCGATTTTTGTTGTTGGAGAAAACAACGTTATTTTAAGCCTAAGAATTCCGATCTTCCGTTGTTTTTCCCTCCATTTTTATGTAGTGCACCTTGTAGTTATGCCCTCCAAAACCCATACTGGTGCCAAGCTGGTGCCAATATGGCGGCAAATGTCACTGCTCTATTGGGTGATAAGTCTGTTCTCCTGTCCGGTATTTTCAAATTTTTGCAGGACGATTTATGATAAGATCTAGATTTGGGGGTTGTTTAACATCTCTGTAATGTGTGGCGCAATTGAGACCCGGACCACTACAGTGTGAATGAGGTTGGCGCTAATGACCTGGTTGTCAACATACCATTAGGCATCTTCACACTTCACCCTTCCCCTCCCTCAATAATCATTTTCTTCTCATTTTCTGCTTCAAAATCGGGAAATTACAAACACAAACCAGTCAAGCATCGATCGCCGTGGCTAGCACGCAGTGGCATACAGACGACGGATGGGCAGATCGACATTAACTGTGTGCATTACTCTTCGTCAATTTATGCCCTTGTTTATTGGTGAAAGTTCTATATTGATCACGTGTTCCACATTTACTGGACAAAGGCCGTAAACATAAAAGACGTTTTATCGTCACGACATACATTTTTCTGACTGTCCATTTATTATCTTATACATGGTACATATCGCAGACGGGGTAGGTAAAGTCAGTCACATATATGGTAAGCAAAAGAACACAAATTCATTGCATAATCTGTAATGTGAGGTTGTTAACTTGGACTGTGTTCAGGCTGGAATTATGCAGACATAATTTAGCTTTGAATGCTAGATGTTGGAAAAATGTCATCCCGAAGAGAAAGCATGCGTTGGAACTGGCAGTGACGCAACAGCGTTTCTGAATACGAATACATAATCCTATGAAAAATATCTATATACATAATACGCTTACTTGGGATGAGTGGTACATACCAACGCAGAGCAAATACACTATTTATCATGACAGTCAATGAAAATGCTAAACTTAACTAAAGAATCAGGAAACAGCCGATAAAAACGGCTCAAATTAACTAAAGGCGGTAGCAAAGAAAAAAGGCGAGCAATCAGTAACAAACGAAATATTGCTTCAGTAATGCTGGCTATTAGAGCCGATGTAAATAGTTTGAAACTTGGATGACTAACAAACATTGCATGCGTGGTTGTTGTTAAGGGATTATCGCGCTTGGTATCAAAACGGAGTAACAGGCAATTAAGCCACAATTAGAATAAGAATAGAACCCTCCGTTGTAAACACTGTTTACTTCCCCAAGAAACAAAACACCAGGTGTTCCAAGGAAGGGGGAGCAGGGATGGGGGTTATTCAAACCACACAATTGTGGTGTTGAGGGGGAAGATGGTATGGGGGAGGGGACAGGAGTACCAGGGGACAGGGGAGTGCAGTGGGGAATCTGATAACATAAGAGGGAAATGGGGGTGGCAGGGAGGTTCGAGGTCGGATAGCGCCTGTTTTCAATTTTCATACGCCCAGTAAAGTATTTCGCTCACACATGCGGGAACCAGCTACGCCTGTGTATGTCACGCCGGGGGTTAGAGCTAATTGTAGGGCAAAGTCTTGGTGATACTGACGCAAATCATGACCGTAGTACCTGACCACTGGATTTAATCGATTTTTTTTTTAAATTCTTCAAAAAAGACAAGCAAAACACTTTAAACAGGCAAAGTTTTCGGTGTTGTCAGCTCGTCGTCAACCCGTTTTGCTAAAGAGCTACCATAAGACCAACCATGCAGCCGAAAATTAGCATTAGCATAAGCGAAACAATGGAAAAAACTCATTATGATAACACGTGGTACGGTAGCACACTCAAAGGTACTGAGTAAATATAAACACGCGTTTACTTAGGGCATGGTTGGGGTAGGAGAAATTATATGTTTCGCCATTCACTTACAAGGTCTTAATTTTATGCTGGATGGTTTGTATTTCCGGTTGCTCTTCGGAATAATATATGGTTTCACGAGGGAGGTGAGACAATCAAAAAAGTCACTCGTTTTAAGTGTTTTTACATGTCCTTTTGACGAAGTTTTTAAAACTAGAATCATTCCGGTGAACTGTTATATAAAGGGTGCTTAGATTTTACCAATATCTCGAAATGACATAGTGGTATTTATTTCCTTATAAATAGCTCAACAGATAACAATACTTTCCACTTTATATCACCAGAGGGAGATTGAGGTTTAATAGCACGTCGACAACGCGGTCATTAGCGCCAACCTCGGTCACAGTGTAGTCGTACGGGTTGCCACTGCGCCACTCATTACAAAGATGTGTTAAACAAACTCCAAATCTAGATCTTATTATACATCTGAGAGAAGTCATTATCAATACGGCTATTGAAGAACTAAAATTTGTGGCTTTCATTTGGAAGATCTGGTTTGAGATAGAGTGCTTTCATGGTCGCTCGAAAAGATTTTGAAGGATGTAATTTGTGTACTTGTCGTGTCTACCGTGAATCATGTGTTCTCAATTCGTGAAATTTCTCTAATGTGGAATTTGGAATTAGATGCGTAAACATTAGGTAGTTTTTCGTTCAGAAGTACTTCACCTTTGCCTTCATGAAGAGTCTCACACGCTTAAATGCATGACAAGTAAAAAATGTGGACAAACAAGGGACCTTTTCGGATTCATGCATTTAGTTGTGATGATGATGCATTTTTAGCCAAGCACTTACGAAAATTAATTGTGTACGCACGTCACGATGACTAGCAAAAAGCTAGACGTTACCATAAATAGCGACCATACTATCTTCAAACGTGTAAGGCGTGTATACTGGCTTGAACACAATTAGTTCATGCGTTCCCGTTACATTTACAGAGGAAACCAGAAGAGAGTGAGTGTAAACCTATGCCTGCAACCACGACAAAATATTCTAAGGTTTCGTCAACATTCTACCATTGCCGATGCTTTTCAAAGAACATTTTTTAAGCGTCCCTTTACAACAAGCGCATAAGAAGTACGTGTTGTATAGGTTACGATTAAATGGTTAAAATACGGAGAACTGGTTTAGCTAAAACTAGTTTATTAAAAATAGTCGCGAGTAGACAGATAAGTTTTAGGTAGCGTTTATGCAATAACTCGCCTTTGTATTCCCGCAGCTAGGAGCTAGTAATCGTCAGAAATTCCTACCTGGCGGCGATTTTAGTTCTGCCGGCTCGTAACGAAAGCATTTAACAATGAGAGTTTAGAAGTGACTGGGGGAAAATTGTTTCGTCACGAGAAACTGTTTATCTCATTGGCACGGATTATAAGACAGCAAGCATTTACTCAAACTATGTAGGATTTAGCTAATCTAGATAGCATTGTCACCATGGCATCGACACCTTTGCCATCAGGATTAAATTCCAGCTGCGAGAATGTAAAGGCGAGTCGTTGTGTGAACGTGCCTTAACAGTTACAATATTAATTTCGTCCATGAATTCCACAGGTCGTCTGAATTAATTAATTAATGAATTAATTAATCTGAATTAACCTTTGTATTTTTAGCTTCACCTGGCCTCAAAGTCTTTTCTGAATTACTTAGAAAGTCACACTCTCTGTATTTTTAGCTTCACATGGTTTCAAAGGATTAATTTGCAGAATTACTTGGAAAGTCAAACCCTTTGTTTTGTATTTTTTAGCTTCAACTGGCTTCGATTACTGATGATATCCGGTTGTCCTGGTGGAGATTGATGGTAGTCAGCAATGTTTTTAAATTTTATTTTCATTGTTTGTTTATAAATTGTTTCAGCAGGATACTGAACTGCATTGCCCAACGTAAGACAAAATAATACGAAACAAATAAGTGGTAAATGGGCATTCTCACTAAATACAAGAATGAGACAACGCCACAATACAGTAACTGAACGTAGTACTGCCAAGCAGGGTCACGGCAAATGCTTCATTGCCAACAATCCACTCGTTTAACAATAATTAAATGCTACTTTGAATATATTTTCAAGAAATGTAACTGATGGAAATTTCGGAGATTGCCTGGTTTATTCGACACCAGTAAAGCTAATATTATGACCTATCCCACCTTCTTTAAAAGATTTTTAGATGTATGCGATATATTCTTTGGAATCTTTAAAGAGACTCGAAATTGCAAAGACACAGGTAGAACTTAAACTTCCTCATTTAAAAGAAGTTTTTTCCCACCTCGTTACATTATGGCAATTCTATTTTGGTACATGGCTTGCAATATGTCTTGGTTTCCGTTTAGTTTCTCGTTTTTGCTACCCATTACACCACAAGAACGACGAACAAACTTGTTGCCGCAAGTGCAACAATTGAGCAAGAAAACATTACTTCACTTAATAATAGAAAAGATTTACCTATTACTCTCATTTGGTTGTTAAAATGGGTTACATCACTGCTTATCGCTTTCTTAAATGAAACAAATTCCAAATGGTTTCTGGAAAATTAAAGACATAAAATATATGAATGGGGATATTTGTATTATTTAAACCATTTGGGGTTTTATTAGTTTAATTATGAAATTATAATGAATTTTGTAATTACGTTGTGGAGGTGTCTGTATTACCGGTACATTTTCCAACATTTTTTACCGTCTCATGAGCCAAAGGAACCGGATTCGATTCAGGGATCGCCTACGCCTATGCATTTAGAAAGAGAAAGGTGTCAGAAATGCGTTCGTGCTCGTGTCGTTTGTGGCATGTAACAGATCCTAGTTGCTCTCCCGTAAAATTCTCCCTCTCCGTCCCTTTTTTTATTTTCCATCCATCAGTGACATTGATTACTGCAGAATGTTTTTCCAGGATACATTTATACATTTCGTACTGATTTAAAACATTCACTGAGGTATACCTACTGCCTTCAAACTACCATAAATTAACATTTCGAATACTTTCAGATATGAAATTCGCAGTAATTGCAACGCTTACTCACGTCATCATTTCTTTCGCCCGTTTTTCAGCAGATTCAATGGAAGAATGGTACGTCATGTTTCAACTGTTTGTAACAAGGCTCATATTAATTTATTCTCCAAGTCGCAACTTTTCTGTATCAGTAGGGTATTTTAATGACTATCCAGTAAGTATTGATATTGTCTGACTGACGAAGAAAATCCCCAGTCTGAATTTGTCCGACTCATCGAACATTAATGATTACGTTAAATACTGACTAGTTTATGGAAACGTGGAGTTACTATTAATTACGAAGTGCATCGAGTATAGGGCAGTGACACGACGTAGTATTATTGTATATAAATCTATGGTGGAGTCAGTTACTGGGTTAGCTGCAAGGTGCACTGGTGGGGGAAAAGAAGACCGTCTTACTGAAGCCAATGCTATTAGACTGCATTTCTTAGGCCTAAAACGCGTGATTTTTGTCGATTTGTTAGTAGTTGCTGACATTTTTAAGCGAGTGGAATCTTTATTTTCTAATTACAACCTAAGCAGCATGAGGGATTGAAGAAAACAACGGTTTTTTAAGCCTGCGAAATCTACTCTCAAAGCACTGGCTTGACTAGACGTGCCGTTGTTTAACCCACCAATTCAATTTAGTGCACCCTGCAGGTATCTCTCTTGTAGCAATATGACGTCACTTGACGATGCTCTATGGTACACATCCACAAAATCCATTAATTTTACTACGGACTGTGTGGGATTAGGTTTTGGGAAAGCTGTAAAATATCCAAATTAGAGTTAAGTTGTGAGATATGCGGCTTCAAAAACAGGTTTCCCTGTCTGAGAAAATCTCGCAAGGCTCATGACATCGAAAAGAATTTAAAATATATTTGGTTAAACTATAATTTTTTATGTGCAGTGGGTGTTAACTATAGTAGATGCACCTAATATTTTACAGAACCTTTTATGATATGACATCTAGCTAAGATAAATCATAGAGAATCGTCTTTATATAAAATCGTGTTTATTTAAACTGCAATTCGACACTTTCTTATTCGAAGCTATGGCGTTTGTGTTCTCTTTGTTAACATTTTTTAGAATTTTGAAATGCCCATAACAAATAAAATAATTTCTGCAGTAAACCAAATCCGTTGAGTGAAGATCGTCCTGCCTGGTTTTATTTAAATTTTACATCGGATTACAGCAAAAGAATGGCACCCAAAGAAAACGGTAAGTGTTACGTTTATTACATTGTCTTCATTGTCACGCAATATCTTTTTTTTTTACTAATCAAAAAAATAATTTAAGGTAAACTACAAGTTTCTTCAGTTCTGTTCTAAATTCAAAAACTAAAATTTTTTTGGGGAAATCCCCTGCACAAAAACCCTGCAAACATTGCTTTATTCTCAATTGGTTACAGAATAATAATGGTTGAGGATGTTCAGCGTAACCGCTATGGTAACAACTAGACAATTTGTGTGGTTGTATTGTTTCGTTTAAGCTTTGATGCCTTGGAAATTTTTCATCTTATAGGCCTATTCTTTGTTTTGTGCAAGTCTATCTTTCCTCTAGTTTTATCATTATATAAACTGACATTTTGTTATATGTAATTTAATTTTTACCATCTATGGCTGTACTTGGAACAATACATATGAGTAATCAAAACAGTGTCGCAAATTAAAATTCGTCAATTAGATGGGTATTGACTTTAGCCAATTTTAGCGATAAATCAGAAAAATGACTTGGCTATTATAATAAGTAAGCATCTACGCAAAAATTAGCAAAAGTCATCAATAATACCCATATATCGATCGAATATTTGCCAGACATAGTTTTCAAAAGAGGCTTGTTCCAACTAGTTCCAACGTTGAAATAAGAAACGTTCCAAACTTTCCTGCTATAGCTAAGAGCGACAACCGAAATAGTCAGTGTTTTAGAGCCCTGTGGATATACATTCATGAGAATAATTAGGAAAGATACGTTTTTATGGAATCAACTGTTTTTAATAGCACTTAAAAGAAGCGAACTAATGAGTTAAAACAACGTGATGCTATAAATTTACTGAAAATAAATGGATTCTTTAAATTAGGAGGTTGGTCGGAGCCTGAGATGTGTAGCCAAATCTACATGTAAGGTATTTGCCTCAACCGTTATTAATAGATGAGGCAAATACCCCATGCGTAGGTTAAACAAATATAATATTAAGCAATACACAGAAAGCTTTAGAGATACTATATGACTGAGAATACAGCAAAAATCGAGAGGTACCGTTCCACCAGTAGGCCTGGACCAAGCCTGAAAGGTTTGTTTTTATGGATTTGGTGACTAGGCAGATACTGCCATGAATTTTTAAAGGTTTTAAGTGTTTCATTTTCATCTTAAGACGGGAGGTTGACCTCCCGAAACGTAGTGTTCTTCTTTATTGTGAGCGATCCTGGCTGTTACTTTTTCTTATCCACTAAAAGTGCTGAAACTATTCAATCATCCATCCCACACTGGTACAGTTTTAACACTGAACAACAATACTCATTCTTAATGTAAAATTAGCATTATAATTATTAATGTAGATGGATGCCTCAGTCCGTTTTAAGGAACCCTGGGAAAGTCTTGACACTGCAAAATATTAATCACTTCTAATCTTGCAGTACACAATCATTGAGTTGGGTGCTATCTTCCGTTATATACTGGAACAGTCTAAACACTGACAGCATTACTTATTTTGTAGCGTAAATTTTTATTGGCTCCTAATTATAGGCTTTTCTGTTACACTCTAGGTTGTCCTGCTAAGGTACAAGTTAAATTTGATATTTGGAAACTATGCGATATAAAATTCCAAGAAATGGTGAGTAACGTACCGTAAATTTTCAGTTATCAACCCTTCGAAGTAGCCCCATAAGTGTGCCAGCCGAAAGCAAAAAAAAAATCAAATAAAAAAATCACTTAAAAAATTATGCATTGTATGTAATAACCATAGAGAATGTAGTAGATATTGATAAATAAAACAAAACTTATTCATAATTAAAAATGAAGTAGTGAAGATTTGACGTAAAAAATATGAGGCCTGACTGGCAAGCCATTTGAATTAAAAACGTATTTTTGAATCTCGATAATTCATTTCTCAATATCAAAATTTCGTTTATCGATATTGTAAATGTTATATGCGATATCGTAAAATCAATCTTCAGTATCGAAAAATACTAAGCCTTTTTTTTTAGATCAAAAATTCATTTAACAATATCGGAAATTCTTTATATTTCGATATTGAGAATTCAGTTTTCGGTATCAGAAAGTAAGCCACCGATATAGAAAAACTGAATTAGCAATGTCAGACAAAATAGTTGACACTTAAAAATATATATCTTTAAATCAATGGCTTGGTGCACACCTGATTCTCAGCATTCGCACAGGAATTATTGACTACAAAACCCCCTAATTTTGTGTACCCTCCTTGGTATCATCTTTGAAACTTAAGTTTAAAAAGTAAAATTAATTACGAATATATTGAATGGGTACTTCATAATCTTGTTTCAGGCATTGTTATTTGATATATTCATAATATTATCTTTTTTCTCATACTTTAATTTATTGCAACCAGATTTGCAATATATCACACATGCACATGTTTACAAGTTACACATGCTTCTTTGAGCGGGAAAAACAGGGAAAATATTGCAACAACTTTGTCCCTTCATCCACCCATCCGTCTCTTTTTTCACTGGTAGTAAGTAGACATTAAAAAACACGGAAAATTAAAACATCGTTGCTTTCTTATAACTAATAGGCTTTATCGACATAACGCAATGAAATAGTAACATTTGACATTTGATCGTCGTATTTTACCACTACAGGAAGACACGCAACCACAAAAAAGCAAAATAAAAGGATTTCATCTACAACACACATTATCTTCATTAATAAACTCTTGACACCGTGTTGCATAAGTGAATATGTGTATTCTCGAACCCAATTCCCCGTTTGCTGCTACATATGAAATTAAAACAGCACGTAAAAGTAGATCTAAAAGCTGAAAATTGCGCCCAAAATTTAAACTAGGCCGAAGGATAACATATTTTTAGCCCGTATTTGTTGTTGTATTACCTTTGGATTATATAATAGAGGTTGCTGTTGCAGTGCGTGAAAGAGGTGTGCGCCTCAACATTTTGTTACAAAAGTGGCGGAAGTGGTGGAAAGGACGTACAGAATACTCGTTGCCACCAGGTAGTCGCTGCAGCCTATTGTCTATATTGCACATTATGTAGTACCAAGTAAGAAGGATACCAGATTATGACATGGTGGAAGCATGGAAACGTTGGTAAAACAGCCCAATTATTCAGTTGTGGTTGTTATAATGACACCGTGAAAATTTAAAGCAATTGCTTTATTTTTTGGAGGACTTAAAAAGATTTCTAAGCACATCCTGACAATTCTAGTAAAAGATTTTAGTGTACATTCATGGATTACTAATTATTAACACCAAGAATTTGGTAGGTGATACAGTTAATATCTGTAGAACTTTAAGATAGGTCCACTGTCTGACTCAGTCAGGCACCCACGAAGAACAGAAAACAGCTTTATTAAAATTTTCGGTGCCGTTTTCTGTTCTTTGTGGGTGCCTCACTGAGTCGGACAGTGGCCCTATCTTAATTTTCCACTTCATGACTAGGCTTTACTCAAATCTGTAGAACCTTTTGTCATACCGGGGGGGGGGGGGGGG
>JAHWFP010163581.1:107709-130167 GCA_023313725.1 Lithobius niger
CCCCCCCCCCCCCCCTCTTCGAGACCTGGAAAAATCTTGATCTCCTTCTACTCGGGTCCACAAATTGGTGCTTTTCATACGCCTGTTGAGAGTGTCTCTAGATTATTTCCTGTAGCCAAGATTAGTGCTGTAGCTAAATTAAGTAAACAGCTCTCTGCACTGACAAGTTATCACTAGTCGTAATGAAAACATGCCTTTAACAAAAAGACACGTTGGGTTAAAAATGTATAAAACACCAATGTCCCTAACCTAACCTTGTATCAAGTTTCACACAAATGATGAACACACTGTTTGCTTGTATGCCCACATCCTTAACAAAGCACCTAATAGACTGAAGAAAGTAAGAAACCAGGGTGGAAGGTTTTTCTGCAGGGTTATTGAAAAAAAATATGTACTTGTAGTATAGGTGCTGCTAGCTTAAAAACCGTGTACAGTCCCACGGCCCCGTGTACAGAAGCTGAGATATTTTTGGAAATTTTTACAGCTGAAAGGTGTCATTTTTGAGATGCAAAATTGAAGTTTTCTTCTAGTTTGGTCAGTGTTTTTTTTGTATGACACGCCGTTTGACGGGACCTGAAAAATGTGTGACCTCCCCTCGAGAGGATCCAATAAATTTATGACCCCCCAATATCCTCCGCCCCCCCCCCCCCGGGATAAATATGAGTGGCTCCTAAGCAATATTTAGGTAAATTACAAGGTGAAACGACTGCATAACTATGAAACGTAGCTTTTCCCTAGGTAGTGTACTGATTAGAAAATCATGTTTACATCAACGTGAGATTAGAAAATCATGTTTACTTTAACATGTGGTTAAAAAGTCACGTTTACATCAACATGTGATTAGACAATCATGTTTACATCAACATGTGCTTAGAAAATCATCAACATGTTTACTTAGACGGCGTTCCCAAACTATCCTAAAAACGTAGTCAACAACTAACAATTTTACTTCTTTTTTTTTTCAGACATTCCAAGCAGACTTCAACATGATGTTGTTTTGGACAGATTTTCGACTATCGTTCCCAAACAACGTTACTAACCAAATTGCTTTAAGCGATCAAGAAGCCGAAAAAGTTTGGTTTCCAGTCGTTAGTTTCCGTAATGTCGTTGGCAGTGACGGTTTGTCGTTTAATCCAAAAATTCATCGACTAAAACTGCGTAATCGTAGCCTATTTTTTCTTTCTAGGTGAGTAATCTCACGTACGGCTCGAATGCACTAGGCGACCTGGCCGCGTGACCAGGTCTCTGCAGCCCATGAAAATGCTTACGGTTATGTAAAACCACACACGAATCATTCGCATTGGCTGAAGCAACCTGGTCGCTTGGCCAAGTTGCCTAGTGCATTCGAGTCCTTAGCCTGAAAACAATTATTTGCTAGCATGGGATAAGCAAGTCATCGTGACTGCATGGTGGCATAACTCAGATTGGTTGTCTAGAGAACTTTACCTGGTCAGTACCGGTAAGGTGACTGTAGCAATGACTCCGCTATAATTCAGTGCCGGAGAGGGTAGTTATAGTAAAGGTTCACTAAAGACTTTAAATCTCTGTTTGTCTGTCCAGGCGATTTCTTTCTTGCCACTCATTAATTCATTATCATACTTTGTATGCCCTTGGATACATTGGTTTGAGTTCTGCTGAAATTTCAGCCTTGTCTCTCATGGGAACAAGGAATTCTTAATGCACTGCCATGCGAATTCGTGAGTAGCACCAAGCGCAGAAAGAAAAAAGTTTATTGCTTTACTCCAGGCTTGTGTTTTTCTGTGTGGCTTTTCTATTAGCTTTTTGTAGCTTTTTTCTTCTTTTATCCTTCTTTTATCCTTATCGTTTGATTCATGTCGGAATTAATTTCACTTACTTGTACCATATAAGGTACGACCATGATTGCAGGTTGCTTGCAGAGCTCATTTTAAGCCAGGGCCAGAGTCACCTGAACACAATGGACACCCTGATGGTTTACCCCTGCATGGATTTATTAGGAATTCAGTTTCGATTCGAAATAACTTTGTTTACGAGTCACAGACGAACTCCGCGATAAATCTACTTATAAAATGCATACTATCTACATCAATAAAATTCTATGATGTGCGTGCGTCCCTGTAAGAAAGGAACCTACCTTACTGATAGTAGCACTATAAACGGTAACTTAAATTTGTTTACCCTCAAATACGCTAAAGCTAGAGCTAGGACTTCATAGTGTCAAAGTTCGATCAGGCAAACTAGCAGAACGAAAATTAATTACAAAGGCACACACTAAAATAATAGCATGTTTTCATTACTTACTCAAAGTACTGCAACACGACATAATTGTAGATCTCACTGATGGGGAGAGATTAAAGGTTAATGGCGAATCGACAGCAAGGTCACTAATGGCCTTTGCACTGATGGGTCGAAGTCAAAAGTTGGCATGGCTGCTGGTTGTGTGCACGAGAGAGTGACTCTTTCCCATCACCTTCCATTAGGCTATTCTGTGTTTTCAGCAAAACTTCTAGTACTCAGTCTGTTTTTTGAATGGATTCTTGACCTTCGGGACACGCATTTTCTGCTGGAAGGCTGATTTTATTCTGGATCCCAAGTCATGTCGGAATAGCTGGAAATGAGCATAGTGATGAGGCAGTGAAAGGGCTCCTTTCTGGCCCTCTCAAACGTGATTTTAGCCTTGTTCCCTGGTACCCCTTTCCTACTCTATGTTTGGCCATGCTTCCTTTTGAGGGGTGTATCCTTCTTCACTGTCGTTGGTGTCGCCAGCCACTTACGGTACGTCATGTGCTTTTAGATTGTGACCGCCTTTTAGTGTTCGTCGCCATTTACATCTTCCATGAGATTTTAAAAGTCGAATGGGCGAGGAGTCTTTCATGTCAAGGGCTTTTTTAATATTTCTAGGAGGTACAAGAATATAAGATCTAGATTTGGGGTTGGTTTACCATCTCTGCAATGTATGGCACAGTGGCAAACAATCATTGTCCTGTGACTGAGATTGAAACTAATGTGGGGGGGGGGGGGAGGTGAGGCTTAATGGCACGTCGACAGCTTGGTCATTAGCGCCAACCTCAGTCACAGTGCAGTGGTCCGGGTTGCCACTGCACCACACATTACAGAGATATAATTCAAACCCCTAATCTAAATCTTGTCATACATCTGTACCTCCTGCAAAAATTGGAAAACACCGGACAGGAGGACAGACTTATCGCCCAATTGACGCACAATGTCATGCGGAAGATGGAAACGACGACGAAAACCATCAAGATGGCAACAATCAACAAGGAAGTGCCGGACCGTAAGTGGCCACCGACACCAATAACATTCAGGAGGAAAAGGAAACAGTGAGTAAGCCGAGTGTGACCAATGCGCAAACGGGCCAACACCACCTCCTCACGGCGACTGCGGCGACATGCCGAGTGCCGAAACTAATGTGCTTGCTCCAATGTGCCATAGAGCGTCAACCCCATGGATTGCGTGTGTATCCATCCAGTAGAAGGCAAACTATTATTACTGCACTTCTTCCTACTGCATGATTTAAAAGTAGTCAAGATGTTAGCTAGATTCCTATTCTGTTATTGGTAATATCAATCGTATTATTTTAATAAAAGTAATTGGTACAAAAATAATCATAGTATGATCCATGTTCTCCATAATTAAATGTAGAAATGTTACACGGTACTCTTTTCTTTTTTCCAGGCATGTAGCTCAATTTCATTGTAATTATGACTTATTTGCATTTCCAATGGACACACAACGCTGTACAATAGAAGTTCAGAACAGTACGTACGATTTTAAATAGATGTGTTTCCATGTTTGGTTTTTCAGTGTTGTGCATCGTGCAATCTGAAGAAGCTGTGCTCTAACAGTACATACATGACTGTGTACTAAATCAGCATCCACACGAATTGTGTGCTAACAGTATACAGTCTATGTACGGGGTAATACAAAGTTCAGACACAAACAATATAGTGTATATTACCTACCAGTATACACGTTCGATGGAGGCTGAACTGGAACAAAATGATGTGTAACAGTAGTTCACAGTATATTCAGAGTATCAGCCAATAAAATATATTGCAACTATTATTATATTGCTTAAGCACAAGTATGATTGAACACGCTTTTTTAACCTGGTGTTGTTGCATGAATGCTGGTTTCCAAATTTCCCGAATTCTAAGGCCTACTGCCCAATCGACTGCTGGAAGATCATCCCCTCCTGCATTCTTTGTGTATTATCACTCAATTCACGGCCAAGGTTTCCGGTATTTACGTTATGTAATTCCAGAATGCACCAAGGTTCAGGAATTACATAATGCATTACATCATTTGACCACTCCTGTCTATCATATAATCATGACTGATTATTACATACTAAAATGACAACATATTTTGTGTCATACTTTAACTGGCTAGATTCACGATGAAAGTAGACTTGTCGATTTTTGAAATTTAAACATTCTCATATATGAAGCATGGTGGTGTGCAAATAAGAGAGCAGAGCATGCAACATTTTCATTTTAAAAACATTTTCATTTAAAAAATATCCTTTCTACTGTACATGAACTGGAGACTTTCTGAAAAATACGATGAACAATGCGTTCTAAAAATCAGTAGCCTAGATCGATTTTGCGATGCTCTCTGGGTCTAATAAACTATATGAGGCATGGATCGGTTCTAATAGAGTGAGACGAGTGTGACATATGGCAGAGGAAGTAAATAAAATGTTAACAAAAAACTACTGCTGTAATGAATTTAATAACAGGATGTACTTTAAGCTAACTGAGGGTAATAATAAGTTTCAATTTAGTAGCCTAGCACATGTTAAACGTAGCTTAATGTGTTACAACATGCGTAGATATTTTTTTAAAATTATTTTCAGGTGGTGGTGATAACAAGTTTGTCATGGAACTGGTTGACAATACTTCTGCGCATCAATTATACAGCAATTCGTTACCACCAGACTTCGAAGTTTCTGATATGACATCTGGACCATGCAAAAGGGAGGATGGAATGTCAGCTTGTGAGTAATTACATTTTGAATTACATTTTGAAATTCAAGCTTGAAAATGAGTGACGGTTAATTTTTTAGTTTGGAAACAATTTCTTTTACCCTTATAGCATCTAAAGCATATTATTATGCGTAAATATGAAGCAGACAGAAGCTTTGTTAGGGAAGGAAAAATTCTTATGTTACCACATGATGCGTTACTATACTCGGGTAGATCAGATATAATCGGACTGGTGCACACGCTAAATTAAAATTTAACTCATATATTCTGATATGGAAATTGTCAAAGACAAACAATACGAAATACTCTGAAAAAGTACATACCAGCACTGTCAGTACGATTTAGTCCCAACTCGAGACCGTTATCAAATGATAAAAGTTAATATCAATAAAACACGGTTAAAGAGGGAAAAACAACACACTCTTCAGTTGGGCATAACCTGGTTAGGGCAAGTCAAAGACGGATCAGGACCAAATGCATAAACCATGCGCAATGGCTGTTTGCCGTGACGTCACCATGAGTTAGCCAATGACAAACGAGAACGACGGCTGTTTGGCCGTCTGATTGGACTAGCCCAGTCACGTGATATGCACGTCACAGCATACAGCCATGGCGTGTGGTATAGGTATTTCATAAATCAGTTTAGTTTCAGAAAGACTGGATTCGTTAATTAATTGATATTTAAGTTTAAAGTTTGATTTGTGGGAAGTCAGGCACTGCTACACCTTTTGTTAACTTTTTCCAATATAAGGAGCTGTGCAGGTTTTACCTTTGCATGGTATTCAGTCAATACTATTTTTTTTTGTAGTTCTGGCTGGAATAACGAGTGCGTCTGTGGCACGACGTTGTAAGATCTGTTTCGGTTGAGATTTGTATTACTATCCAGTTTAATATTTTGGGTTTGATTTTGGGTTTAACGAAATATTAGTGGGTATTTATGTGCATTTTTTGACTTTATTTTATATTATGATCTTTAAGTGAATTTTTGATTTTACTGTCAAAGACGAAAGCAGTAAAATTGCAAAATTATTCATGATAATACATAGTCAAACAAAAATTATAAGGTAAGATGGCTGTGCATAAAGTTTGGCTTGAATACGTTGCCAAGTTCTATCAGAGTTGGAAGGGGTATCTTTTTCCCGGATCTGGTAACCCAAATTAAATACTTATCTTATTGTAATTTGTACATAACTTTGTGACGTTTGGGACCGTTTTCAAAGAAATTATTTTCAGCTAAAATCTTAAGTCAGTAGGTAAAATTTAAAAACATGATAATCTAAATGATGTCACTAGATCACCACACTTAGACAAAAGCAGAAAATAAATTAACCTGATCTAGTAACCCTGTAAAACAGAATGTCTCCCGTTGCCATTGAATTGGAGTAGGGGAGATTCAGCAGGGGAAATGGTATGTTGTCATTGTTACAGGATGAATTACAAAGAAATTTACTTTCATTAAAAACAGTTTACTTGATAATCCTTTTCAATACCTGCAATAAAACCAAGCTCTTCGTTTTAATCTCCAACTCTAGCCTGACCCGATATTGAATCAGTGTGCAGACATGTTGACAAAACCATAAACTTTATGCTAATGAATCAGTAACCCTATTCCCAGAACACCATTCCAATTCTTCATTCCACAAGTATCCTCGAACCGCTGGAGAGAGGATCTTGGCAAAGTCCCCACCAGGACTGCTGGCCAGGGTAGCGTGAGAGTTTACCATGCTCCTTCAATGGATTTGGGAACAATTCAAGTCAATTCTGGACTATTTTTCAGCCTCTACGATGATCGTAGGTTTCCCGCTTCATCACCGGTTCAAATCTTCTCCCTTTACCAGATATTTTTTCTCTCCTAAAAATCTGGTAATGTTCAAATTAAGCCGGTTCAGCATTCGGCTGACTTAAGGCTGAAAGAAATGAATTTTTTAAATAAAAATAAAAGTGCTGAAAATCAATTTCTCTTGGAGAAGGTACTGTTATGAACTTTATACTGTATTAGTATTATGCAAATCTACTGAATAGGATGCATTTAAATATCCCCACAAAAGACGTAGACATTTAAATACGATTTTATATTCAATAAACTCATCTAAAAATCGAAATGTGTCTATTATATTTTATGCAAACATGCACATGTCTAATTTATGTTACGACTTCTGTAGTAATATAAGTTGTTATAAAAGCCTTGATGTGCCCAACAAAATTTCATATAATCATCGTTTTGGTCCCTGGAGACTCAATGGAGTGAAACGACATGAGTGTTGCCTCCTGTTTTTTTTTCTTTTTCTATTTTGCTACCCATCCAACATCATTTGACTAGAATACCCTAGTTGTTCTTTCCTTCAGAGTTTTCCGGTTTTTCGAATTTATTACTGAAGCTTTTCAGCATGTTTTACATTACATTTATTTTACTTTTTGCTTGATAAAAGTTCCGATGCATGGACCAAAACATTGTATTTGTGAAAACTTGGTGTGCAATTTATGGAATACCTATTTCGACGAATGTAGTTTTTCTCGCTTTTAGTAATTTTCAGATTTTGTTTTTGTATTGTAAAGAGAAACTAATATTCATTTTATTTAAATTCCACCTTTCCAAGTTTTATTTTCTCTGCTCTTTTAGTTCGCTCATGCGTGGAGTTTAGCTTTGTTCTTCATCGTCATACAACCTACCATCTCATGATGACGTATGCCCCAAGTGCACTCATCGTTATTCTGTCGTGGTTGTCGTTTTGGCTGGGACCACAATGCACCGCACCACGAGTTTCGCTAGGAGTGATGTCACTGCTTACTTTGGCAACACAATTTGCTAACGTGCAACGCAATTTGCCACCTGTTGCTTACGTCAAAGCAATCGACGTCTGGATGTTCATGTGCATGCTGCAAGTATTTGGAACGTTGGTGGAATTTACTGTAGTCAACTACAGAACTGAACGTCTTCAATCTACTCAAGTTATCAGTAAGCAGGTTAGTTTATTGGTTTGTTCACATGGTATCTAATCAAAACAAGATATGAGTGGACACAGCCAATCATGATTGCTGCCAATCATGAGTAGATCTGATCCCGGAAGTTGAGTTTGAGGCTAAAAAAGGAAACAAGCAGTTTAAACACGCTAGGACGGGAATGGATAGTTGAGATAAGCACTGGTAGTAGGTATCAAGTAGTTCTATTTACGATTTTATGGCAACTCGGTGACCTAGGGAATTTTTTTTTTGCATACTGGACTTATTTTAGCCTTCTTTGGTCCTCCAAGATTACGTAGGAAATATTTTGCTAATGCTAATTGAAAGCTTTATACTAATAGGAAATGCAGTGCTAAAATTTTCGTGGGCAGGAAAAAGTATGAGAAGGCCACAGAATCAAAGAGATTGGAAAGAAGATAAGAAATCAAGAAACCTAAATAAGAATTTTAATTTATGCATTGAAGCCATAACTGTGTTGAAAGAATTAGAAAAAAAGGAAGAAAAAGAATATGACTGATTGATTATACAACTGATGTTTTGTAAAGAACTTTATTATTAACGTGTATATTTGTACCAAGTTGTATGTTGAAAAGAAAAAATAATAATAAATAATAAATGTAGGCCTCATCACTGAAATATTTACCTACTAATTAAGCAAAACCAGGCCTTCTTATTGAAACATTGACCTACTGAACAACTATAGGCATTATCACTAAAATATTGGCCCAATTAAGCAAATACAGGCCTTATCACTGAACTATATACCTAATTTAGCAAATATAGGCCTTATTAGTGAAATATTGACCTAATTAAGCAAATACATTCCTTATCACTGAAATATTGACTTAATTAAGAAAATATAGGCCGTATCACTGAAATATTGACCTAATTACGCAAGCTTATCACTAAAATATTGGCATAATGACGTAAGTATATTCATATATAAACAATTATAGGCAATTATATGTAAATGTTCCAAACATATGTTTATGTGTATAAGCAAAATATAAACAAATATATGTACATCTGTACTTCGGAACATATAGGTGAAAGACAGTTCACTATTACTTCTATCCCTCAAAGAACCCCTGCCAATAGTCCACAGTGGTAGCACGAAAGGCCCAAACCAGACATTAAATATGTCCAACTTGAATATCTGTACTACCTTCTGTATCTTAACCACATAGTAGGGGAGGAGTGAAAACCACCAAACTAAATATAGTATCTTCTCCCGTGAGGGAATTCGATCGAGCCAAACATCGCCCAAGGAAATAGTTGCCACAAAAAGGCTTATTTTCGCAGGCTTGCTGCTCTCACAATTCAAGGTTACGTTGTCATTGACGACATTCACAATCCAGCTAACAGGGTGAAAGACGCGGCGAAGTAACAATCATTCTGTAGCATTGCACCCCTTCTTGTGGTTTCATGCAATTTGTTTTGAGCTGTGAGCAATTTGATGGGCCAGAATAAAAAAAAAATAGATGGTGTCTCGAAACGGCTCTCCGGCATATTTCGAAAAACCTGGGCTGGGTTGTTTGCAATCTATGAGATTATCTGGTGGTATTAAGGTCGACCAGGAAAAGACCAGATGATTAGAAAATTGTTGCAAAGCTACTGACAGATAACAGTGGTTCTTTACTTACTAATACCGGACAAATATTAATCATATTATACTGAAACCAACAGGCAGATAAAATGGTCCAGTCAGGGAAACTAAAGTGAACCTATTTGACTTGTGTTGTCGAAGTGTCGCAAATTCGACTGACGGCTTTTAACTGGCAAGACGAAAACTGGAAAAATGAAGAACTTTACACAGTACCAATCACGTCTGGCTGAACTTCTATTGAGCATATTATAAATGACGGCTGATGTATTTACCCATTGGCGTGCACAGGAGGGTGCGGGGGGGGGGGAAGCATGCCTCTGTACTTTTTGTGAATGGCCTTTTTTAAACAAAAAATGGCCTTGTTAGCTGGGGCAGCAGTTCCTAAGAAAGTGCCTAAAGTATAAAATAGTGTAAGAAAGAGCAGAAGAGCAGACTGAGCCACAAAAAAGATCTCTCCCCCAAAGAATCCAACTAAAACACTGTGCCCTTTTACTAAAAGTTGCCCCTGCTGTCTCGGGGGTCTGTGCACGCTGCTGATTTCCAAACAGCTTCATTCATAACTGTTTGTCTCTGTTCGTATTTTTGGTTTTCATGTAAGAATGGACTATTTGTTGGTTGAATGACAGTACAGGTATCTGTATGGCTAAAACTAGTTGAACACACTTACAAGATATAAAATAACAAATACTCAATACTTCGAAGCCATGAAGGTAACGAAACACCCTCTACAAAAAAGTAAGGTTTTATTTTTCCAAATTCGAAGTTTTGAAAGGCACAATTTCATTAACTTTTAATGGCTCAATATAGTATTTGTTTGATATAATATGCCTCGCATTTGTGCATCTGGTATAGTTTTATCATTCATTTGTTTCAGTTTTATTGTTATTGTTTTCATTGTTATTGATCAGTAGGGTCACCATTTAAGGTGGCCCGGGCCCAATACCTGCACTACCTCTAATCCCCCACTTTTCCCACCCCCTCCCCTCCTTCCCTTTTTCATTTAGCTAAAATTCACTGGATTTGCTGATAACTGGTATTAAACTAAATTAAACTAAACTATTAAAATTATGCTGTGTCTATTTTTTTCTATATATTTATTTATATGTCATCTCTCTGGAAGGAGAGCACCTACAGGTTGGAAAAAATGATATAAATAAAAAGAGAGACAAAATTACGCCGGAAAGAGTTTGTACCTCTTTTTATTGCACTGCGTTACTTTTATAAACACTGAAAAAGGAAACACTGTCACTTGAATAGTGGTTCAAGCTAGTAGTTCGAATTCGATTTTTGGCTCCAGAAGTTCCTGCAAAAGCATATGGTTCCCAATGCTTTTGCAGGAACTTCTGCAGCCAAAAATCGAATTCGAACTACTAGCTTGAACCACTATTCAAGTGGCAGTGTTTCCTTTTTCATCATTCAAGAGAAGAGTATTGTTCCATTGCTCAGTCTTATACGGTTTCATTAGATGAAAGTACATAAATGTTTGCCCAGAAATGAATGTCAACAATTAGCTAGTGAAGTAGAAGAATTGTTCAGTTGAATTTGATGCGGTAACACCTAACAAGTCTGATGGAAAGAAAATAAGATTAAACGGTTAGCCAAAGTCACTATGATAGCTTTCGTATTACAAAAATGACAGGCGGATGGAACACTATACTATCAGTCCTGATTGATTACGATGACTTAAAGCAATGATGTTAGGAGGGCGGATTGCTTAAAAATGACTGCTCTGGGTAACAATTGCAGCCTTTTGGCCTAGACGTTTTGGTGAAGTTACAATCATTCGGCAGATTCCACCCCTTCGTTGGCCTAGCAAGGTACGATGCCAATACAGTTGGCGTAGTGACTGATGTAGGTTTTTAAAAATTAATATTAGTCGTGTTATCCTTTGTTGTGTCTTCCCTTATAATTGGCTGGGATGTCCTCAACCTTAATTGAGTGCAGTGACTTTGCATTCCTTTTGAATTTCTTTTCACGCAAGAGAGAGCATAACTGCATTATTTCTTATTAAAACCTACTACATAGATCTCTTCAGTATCACTGGTTAAGCACACCAATAATCTAAAGTCAGCCAGCTACACCTGATGATTACATTGATTCCGCAACCAAAGTTTAGCGTTTTTGCCTCCTGTTATTTTATGACTTCTTGTAGTGGTATACTTTTTTTTAATATAAAGAGCAATCAGTCAACAGAAAAGTTATAACATTAAAAACGATGTTTAGTGCTCTTATTTTTTCGTGCTAGTAGCTTGACTGTGAGCCGAACCAGCGAAACAATCTTTCACCAAAATACAAATATCTTTTCCTGTACATTAAAAAACGTCAACTGACATAATAAGAAAGATCTAAGTCAGTGATTACAAAAAGGATGATTTCACTGGTTCGAATCCCATTACATCATTCGAAGAAAACCTACGTGCACAAATATTGCTTACTTTATTATTCTATTTTTTTGTATGGTAATATTTTGCTGTTGGTTTACTTCACACTTTTGTACCATATACAATCATTTTTGTATATTTTTTATTTTTTTGTTTGAGACTTTACTCTTTTTGTTTTAAGGGGTATATTCATATAGATAGCTATAAATCAAGATTATTTAATTCTTTTTTCAGATAAAGCCTACAGAAACAAAGTCGAAGGAAAACTCGATATCATCAACTACTCATTGTTGCCAAGTTGATAACTTTTCAAGAATCGCATTTCCCGTTAGTTTTATGCTCTTCAATATTATTTATTGGAGCTACTACTTGTCGCTGTAAAACATTAATGGCCAGCTTCATATTACCACTTTTCATAAAGGTCCCGTTTTACGTGGTATCTCCCCAGCCAAAGACACATCTAAGACTTTAAAACATCAGTCCGTTCCATAGGTAGTTTCAAGAAATACCACGGATAAGACTAAAATTGGATTTGAATTTCAAGGTTTACAGACCTTGCAAATTTCAACGAAATTTCAAGCACTTTCAAGTTATCCAAGACCGTGTGCGAGCCCCATGTAAACATTTGTTCAAAACGATTTTGTTTTCATGTCGAAACTAAGTGAGAACCACACAAGTATTGTGAAAGTGTTTTTTTTTTGTCTGTGCAATCATGATACAAGGACAATTATTCAGTGCAACTATTACATGAGATATTTAAACGTTTGTTGTGATACCAATTCATGAAATCAGATCACGAATTCCTGTTATCATGCCAAAAGAATTTCCCCAATGATTTGTGCACTGTCTATTTTTCCACGTTTCCCATGTGACAGAAGCAAAACTGGTGCCGACTCTAAGATTTTCTATCAATAGTTTTGTCCACTTCTTTTTTTTTAAACTTTCATCATTACAAAATGAAACAACTGAAAAATCATTGTAAACGACTTCTATATCATAACAATTTACAATGGGCATTCGTGTTTTTAAGCCTACTCATCCAGAAGTACGGCTGCTACGAAGCTGATTAAAAATACACTTCTAAAAGGTCTGTTTTCATATCTCTATCTTGATTTTTGATCGTCAAATATGCGTAAAATGATTCTAATACCATTTTATGATATAGGGGTTTGCTCAAACAATTCCTTTCAGGAAAATTAATCAGAAAATAAATTGATTAAAAAAAAACAGACTCAATGCGGAAACAAATTTTGCCTATTTTCATTGCTCTATCTAACTTGATTTTTGATCCTCACATACTGTAAAACTATTCTAATACCGTTTAATGATATAGAGGTTTGCTTAAACATTTGTTGTCAGGGAAATTAATCAGAAAATGGCTTGATAAAAAAAAACGCACCTAATACGGCAATAAAAGATGCATCATATACTTAACATCAGCAATGCGACATATTGGTTGACATCAACAGGTTGACCAGACAGGAAAAGGAAATCTGTCGGTTTAAAAGATAGTAACACATTCGTGTTTCTGAAGCAAGGAGGTGTGTGGATTGAGCGATCAAAACGAGAGACTTTCACGTGTAGTAAACCTTTTCAACATAAAACAGATCCATTTTACTGTATATGAACTTCAGACAATCAAACGAATGTGATGGACGAATTTTGAGCAACTATGCAACCATGAGTCGATCTAATTTGTGATTCTCAACTAAACATTGGGTATCGACTAAACTATGTGAAACGTAGATCGATGCTACGTGAGTAAGCAAAGAGAACAATATGGCTAGTTTTACAATATTACTGTAATAAAGAATTATGTTTTTGGTACTTTTTCTGGCAATCAGATTCCTTTGTCCAGAAAATGGATGAATCTATAGGCATTTCAAACCGCATTTTCAGATTCATGAACAGTTTTTTTTCTTTCTTGTAATCGAATGGTTTTTTTTTTGGGGGGGGGGGGGAGAATAATAAAAAAAATGTGAGCATACAAATTAATCAAGTTCCGAATATTGCACGATAACGTCCTCAGCTTGCAAGAAACGTTGCCAAATAAAAATTTTTTTAAAAATTCTTTCTTACTGTTGTATGAATACTGTATGGTATGGTTATTAAATATGTATTTTTGTATTTAGGAGTGTTTGTTAAATGACTGCAAATGACAGTATTTGCCTATTAAATATCCCGGTAATCTGTACGGATTCTTTTTTCTTATTTTTGTCTAACTGTGTTTCATGACGCTAATTCTATGACTTGAACGCCTTTAATGAAAACAAGTTTATATTTTTAAATAGGCTTACTTTCAAGGCCGTGCATACTAAACACAGAAACACAATGGTGCTAGCACTGCAAACTGAAAGGATATTCAGTGAAGAGCAATACTGGTAAAAAACTTCAAACATCACCATGGACCCAAGAACTGAACCCACGTATTTGGATTTGGACTCCTACACCACTATTATGACGTTGTTTCATACAGCAAGTTAGCCAGGACAATGATAGTTTCCATTTATGTTTCGAGCCATCAAATGTGTTATGTTAAATTACTTAAATAAAACAACTGGATGCATTCCAAAAAACTACAGAAATGTTAGTTGCGGAGTACTTAGACAAAATTTGTCCCTCATTTCAAAGCATTGCCATATAAGTAAAAGTATAGACGATGAGGCAAAGCACGGTACGTAATTCTTGGTTTACCTGATATATAAGTTGCTTTTTAGCACCTCTTAACAACACGGATAGACCCAAGTCAGTAGATACTATACATTTCTTGATCACGTTTTCAAGAATTGCTTTTACTCATACCACACCTGCTTCAGACCATACTAACTATGAGGCTCAACTTTTGCCGCAAGTCAACCCACAAGTGCAGTCCGTTGTGCCATGTTACTACTATGGCAATGCTGGCCACAAAAGGAACGCTTATGAGGGAAACCTTATCATTCATTTAAAACATTAAGGTTCTCATCAAGGCCGTGACAGCAAAACTCTTGTTCCCTGGATCAAACTCGAGAATATGAATATGGAAGTAAACATTCAAGATGGCATGAACCCTGACTAAATAAGCAACGTTAATCATCTGAAAGTAAAATGCGTGTTCATGTTTCAGTTACACGAGGTTTATAAAGATAAACGCTATTGAAATTAAAGCAGGTTGGGTCCGAAGAATATATTAATTTTCGATTCAGGTTCAGCCCGTCACTTTGTGAGCAATGAATCCTGTTTTTTGCAAAAAGTTTGAAATAGCTACAGAAAACGTGTAATGCACAGCTGAAGCCAATCCTGTATCTACTAAAATAGAGGACATAATAACCCTACACACAAATGGTTTATATTTAGTAATGCAAAGAACTCATCTACCAAAAATTGACGTTAACAATTTGAGTTGGTTTTTGAGTTTGTCAACAAAATATTTCATAAGCAATCTGGTACACTAACGCTACGGCTCTATATATTGCTGGTTTATCATAAGTGATCTTAAAATACTTTCGTTAATGCAAAATTCTCCTGAAATCAAGATAAATGCATTCAAACAAGTAGAGGCTCAACAAAATCAATTTTGGTTGAAGATAGATTTCCTGCAATGATCCCTACGCAAACTCCATACTCGAGTCAAGTGACTGTGCACTTGTCATGCATGATAACGAGTGTATTGCCCATGAAAACCCTGAAAATAGTGGGGTATGAATAAGCATACTTACATGTGATATAAATGATTTGCGAATGCATCCATAACAACTTTAAAGAAAATAACTAAAGCTAATGGATACCGTGGCAAATTCAATAAGCCTTTAAACATAAATTAACTGCTTGATCTCACTGTCTCCAAGGAAACATCAAGACGAAACATTTCAAATCAAATGTTGCTGATTCGCTCCCCCACGCACCTTAATCTTGTTTAATCGGATATTTTTGGTCCGTCCCCACTCCAACAAAGGTAGGCTCATTTTACTTTGCTATTTTCATTGAAGATAAAAGTTGTTTTATGCAAGTAGCAGTCCAAAAATGTAAAGAACAATTGTGCTGAAAAATTTCAATAATACAAGCTTTGGGCTGAGGCAGTAAAATTAAAGTTTTTCAATCTGAATTCTGGGATAGGAAACTGGCGGACCACGTACTGGTACTTATGAGTGGCCACTTTGCTGCTTTCCTTGATGCAAAAGCCTGCATGTAATTTAATAATTGGAACGTGTTTGTTCTAATACAACAACTGCCAAGCTTCCGTGATGTTATATTGCATGGCATGCGCCACATTGTCTGATTCGCATAATGTCTTATATTGTCGAGTGAGTATCACGTTTTTCTTTAAGCTTCAGCTCAAAACGGCCATAAACATAAAGGCGATTTGGAGCTCGCGGTCAGCTTTCTGTATCGTGCAAGCGTTCTGCGTCCGCTTAGACGTTGGGTTTTCTCCATGAACGGACCCTAACACTATCATCAACCTAACAACTTAAGAGCATAAGCATGACCATACCCATAAAAGTAATATTAATTTAAATTATACAGTATAGTATTTTCCAGTAAGCAAACACAGGAAATACAGTCAGCATTAAAGACTGGTCTTTTAAGAGAGAAAAGAAAACTGAACTAAGAGTGAAAGAAAATCTAACTCGCCAGATGGACATCTAACCTTGAGCTACAATTTATTAGGCGGGTTCTCTACCATGGGCTGCTGGGTTGAGCCTTGGATGCACACCCCAGCTGACCTTAGAAGCTGATTACCCTTTGTCAGCAATGCCTCAAGGGCCACAGGTAGGCAGGTATGGAGGATAGGCACACGTTTTTAAATGAAACTAACCATGGCACATGGCTTTATACACAATGTAAAAAATAGAAATATTGATGTTGTGTCTACTTGTAACTCATCTAGATTTTTATTCATTGTAATTATTTTTATTTTGACTATCGTGTGTATACAAATACAACACTAACTTTGAATCATAATTATAAAACAGATCAGGTTTCATTGTAACAATATGACGTGGAAATATCAAATGACTGCCCTATTTTGTAGCATATTGTGTCGCGTTTTTTCCTTGTCTTCGCGGAAACGGGAACACGCTTTGTTTTGCGTAATGCCCATTACGCGGTTAATTGCGTGGGGTTAAGTGTTCAGAGGGTCATTTTTGGACTTCTTGTTTAGTGGCTTGTTTGTAATTTTTTTGGGCCAGTGTGGGGGGAATGAGGCTTAATGGCGCGTCGACAGCTTGGTCATTAGCGCCAACCTCAGTCACAGTGCAGTGGCCCGGGTTGCCACTGCACCACACATTACAGAGATGTTATTCAAACCCCTAACCTAAATCTTGTCATACATCTGTACCTCCTGCAAAAATTGAAAAACACCGGACAGGAGGACAGACTTATCGCCCAATTGACGCCCAATGTCATGCGGAAGATGGAAACGACGACGAAAACCATCAAGATGGCAACAATCAACAAGGAAGTGCCAGACCGTAAGTGGCCGCCGACACCAATAACATTCAGGAGGGTCAACCCCCCGCAAAAGGAAACAGTGAGTAAGTCGAGTGTGACCAATGCGCAAACGGGCCAACACTACCTCCTCACGGCGACTGCGGCGACACGCCGAGTGCCATTCCTCAACAGTGCCTTTAATAGCCCGTAATTTATTGCCGTCCTGTCCATCCCACGAGGCTTGCCAAAAAGCGTGTCCCCTTAGACGCAGAGTTGGAAAAGCATCCGAGGGAACAAGGCTGAGATCCCTTCCGAGAGGGCCAGAAAGGGCCCCTTTTGCTGCAGAATCCGCTTGCTCATTTCCACCTATCCCAACATGGCCCGAGATCCAGCAGAAAAGCACGGTTTGGGCCAGTGCTTCGGGATTTATTAGCCGAGGCCGCGTCATTTAACGTGAGGTGCTCTTCACTGTCTTCATGATGGTGGCAGGGGCGTGGCCTGGTGTGATGCACCGGTGGGGTGCAGGTTTTTGCAAACTAGCTTGTCACAACCCGAAGTACGTTTAACCCATGGCTGTGCATGGGGCAGATGTTCTTTCGGCTGTGTTTTTTCTATACGCTGTGTTGACGTGTCAGGTTTGGTAATGTGACATAAGTACGCAAATGTCAATAGTTATTACTTCATGTTCTTTGTGTATATTCACTACCCAAGTTAGTGTTGGGTTTTAATCTTTCTTTTTTTAAATCTTTCCCTTCTTACCGAGTCTGTGGAATGACTTTTATGTTATTGGGTGCTGAGCAGGACGGCGATGCCGTGATGAACTTGTACTTGTGTAGATGGCGTTTACTGCTCTTTACTTATGTTTGATGATGGGACCGACCACCAATGATATTGAGATTGTGTGAGATTAGATTCAAGATGCCAAACTGTAATATTATCTGTGCAGTCTATTCGTGTCCGTAAATATTTTTCGCCATGATAGTTTTTTCGGAATACAGGCGCTAGGCCGTAGAACTGTGTTAAAGACAGTTTTTTGGTACATTTTCCCTTTTGGCTTGATGCATTTTTTCAATTGATTGATGTTTCCTTCATGTAAGTCGGTCCCACTATTGACAATCGTAAACTATTCCGAATGTCACGAAATATAAAGGATGTGTGATTTCCACGTAATTTTCAAGGCGCTGGGTCAAGTTACTTTTTACACATTGTTCACATGGGTGGTGCAAGGGTGAAGATTCACGGCCTCGAGTTTGGTCTACACGAACTCGTACTCTTTACACAAATTATTTAAAACACTCACATATGCATAATGGCTTCTAAAATGTTTTCATCACAAATTTGTTGTTTGCAAATTAATGTGTATAATAATTATTAGCACAGTTGAATTAATGTGGTTGAGCATCAAATACCAGTAGCAAAAGACATGATCGTGTTGTGTAGATGAACCAGATCAACGTTCCTGCAGTTTTTATACCCAGAACGAAATCCACTACGAAGGCATAAATCTTGGTGTTCTAACTTAGCAATCCCACAGAGACAAGGAAAATCTGAAAACATTTTTCGTAGCTGGTGAAGGAGCCTGGTAGCCTTATACATAACCCGAATTGGAAGCGACTTTGTCAATTTTTCCTTCTTAGATTTTGATCAAATCAGCTTCTTCAGACATCAACACTAAGCTTTGCCACCATTCAAACCACCACAACTACCAAAACAGCAAAGCTAGATTGGACACAAACGTCTATTTACAAATACATTCTATCAGTTAATGCGTCACTTTATATTGGTAGATTTGTTGAGAATATCATAAAAACCCAAAGAATACAAAGTTCTTTATTCAGTGCGAACACTACCATTAGGAAGATTTCAGCTCCTGGGAAAGATAAGCTTTTTGCAAAGTTTTAGCTTATTGAAGCGCTATTCAGGAATGTTTTCGGATTTACCATGGAGAATTATTTCGAATAACAGTCCCACTAGAGCAGCTAAAACTCCCATAAACAAGATAAGGAAAGCTCCAATAGCATTCTCTAAGGGAATAGTTGTGTATTGTTGTTGATTCTTGCAGCTTGATGAATCATAACGGAAATTGTGTTTCTTTTCAAACCTTTGCATTATTCCAGAAGATCTCATGGACAACATCCTGTGGAGGCATGCAAAAATAACGTTTCATTAGAAATATTACATTGAAAGTGATGATCGATACTCATACTTCAAAAAAAGCTGAAACAGAAAACACAATGTGAATGGTGCAAAATGAAAAAAATATATACTAGTTAACACTAAATGTATGCGTTAGTTCTGTCATTATTGAATAACGTAAATCGTGCCTTAAAAACAGGCATAATTGGTAAAAAAAAAAAAGAAAAGCAGAGCCATTAAATTTACCACAAAACTATTCCGTGCAGGTCAATTTGTGTTGATGTGGTCATCATGGTAGTAGAAAAAATGCACTCAGAGACTAATAGTCACTCTGAACCACTTTCTCATTCTCTATATGTGGCTTACACAAAAAATTATGTTTAGTGACTTTTAGGCCTCAATACCAAACACGGAGGCCTCCACAATAAGGTATTATACCTAAGTCCAGCGACGAAAAGAGAGCTTCATGAGAATTCTATGGGCACTTGGAGAGCATGTTGCTATTAGAATAACATCAGTGATGCTTTCCCATCCACAGTCCTTTAAAAGCTGTAAATGAACTGCGGAACCAGAGGTCCACCTCATCTATTGCTACCCCTATCGCAGGCCTCTAGGATCACTCTCATGAAATGGCACAAATTAACTCCAGGATGGAAGAAAACACGTAAGGGAAATTCGGTCCTCTTCATTTATTATCTACCAATAAAATTGGACGCACTCTATTATTCAGGCTCTCTCTTTCTCTCCACTTATTCAAAGATTTTTGGGGCATCAGAAACTGTCTTGCAACTCAAGGTATAGTTGACAACATCGGTGCCCACTCCAGCTGATGTCAGGGTAATCACCAAGAACGTCATCTTCTAGTGTTCATCTTCAGTACCTGAGAAAAATGGTCATCACATCTTGAGTCAGTGGTAGTTTCGCTTACCATTAACGAATCATTGGCGAGCCATGGTAAATCATCCTCCTTTACCTTGACTCACTTCTATGCGTTTGTGATTAACTATAATTTGTTGCTAATGTATTCAAAAGAAGTAGTCAATATTTATTCAATAATTCGACTCCGCATAGACTCAGTCCATGAAGTATAGCAAGAAGATTGTGATGAATTCTTAACTGATTCTGTTGGGCAAAGTGGTTGATCAAATAGATGCTTCGTTTGCCCTTTTAATTTGTATGCAGCATACTGAAATAAATATTAAACCTTGGCTAGCCTTGCCCTAGTAGCAGAGAATTCACAAACACATACACTAAGTGATATATTAACAGTCCTATCATAACAGGAAAGTCAGTCCTTTTGATAGTTCTATAAAGGTTGAAACATTTTGTATAAGAAATTCGCTAAGACAGGCAATGAAATCTGGTATACACATGCCTGCCACCATGACACTTACTATAGAGACAGGCCATCAGTGAAAGGAGAAATTTTAAGCAAGCCAACAGTTTGAACTGATGAATTGGCTCAATCATAAAGCTCACTTGATGTTTTAGAAACTAAAAAAGTCACATAAAGCTGAAGAAGGGGAAACTCCAGTGATTTGTACCATAAGAGAACGTTTATTAGACAAAAGTCCTCGGTGAAAGCAAAATATTTACTTGCTAAATGCTCGAATAGATGACTTTGCCCAATTTTAAAACTACTTGATGTTTTAGAAACTCAAAAAAAGTCAAGGAACGTGAGGAGGGAGAAATCAATGGATTCGGACCTTGAGAGCACTTACTTTAGAGACAGGATCTCAGTGAAAGGAGAATCTTTAGGCATGATTTGATGCAGTGTCATTCTTATATATCGTTGTTTTAAAACTTCCAGGGAACATTTTGAACGTAAAATCCTTGGCACTGCGTCAATTTCTGCTTGCATGAAGGCATAATTTTCAGTCATTACTTTGTTGTAACCAATGTCACTGGAACTAACAAAACTGCCTGGTTCATTTTGCATTTTTCCCAAACTCGCCGTAGAGTGCCTGATTTAGCATTCTGGAAGTAATGACAAAGTCATGGTTAGATAATTGAATATTTGTTAAATGAAAATATTACCAAAATGCTTCTAATGTTTAAAGATGGATTGTCATTTATGTCCTGATGTAGATATCGAATGTGCACATTACCAAATAACATATTTTCGGAATTAGAAAGTGGTACAACGTAGTAACAGAGTACACAAACACGCTGAGTCCATGGTATCTTAACTCTTATGTAATATGAAACAAAATAAAATTATACGTATATTTATAAATATTGCAAACAAGCAAGATAAAGAAGATTATACTGTTTCTATGCGAAAACTCAACACACCTTAAGTTCCATGTATGTCGATGAATCATCCAAGCCAGCTATTCCAAACTTCCCATCATCAATCAATTCATCCAGGTCGTTATATTGTTTGGGACCAATTCTTGTAGTAAGAGATGCTGTTAGTAAACTTTGGTAGATTTTGCTCATCATAAGCACAAATATTGCTGAACCTATTACTATTATCGTAGTTGAGTAACTAGAGTGATATTTTGAAAACCCTGAAAAGAGTTAAGATTGCTACAGGACCGAAATCATCACTAATTATAAATCAACTGATTCGTTATAATTTTTTTTTAGATTATATCTCTCTGATATAGTTGTTCAATGAATCATATTTCTTAAGGTTGCATTATAAAAGAAATGTATGCAAATACTAACACGCTGTCAATATTCCCAATACTGTCCCATAATATCTTGATGGGAAACTTTATATTTTCCATAAAAGTATCCCGCAAATTCTAATGGGAAAGCACACAACGAAGTTCATGATACCAGTATTTTTATCCCTACTTTGTCCTACCTTCGCAATCCACAAATTTGTCATCTGTAGACCGTGAAATTCATGCTTTTATGCTAAGCAGTGGAAGTAAGGATAACTGTGGTGACGAAGTGTAAGGCGTGATCTACACTTTTTGCTGTTATTTGCACTACTTGTTGATACAGTTCATTAAATTAAATCGGG
>JAHWFP010163584.1:0-12633 GCA_023313725.1 Lithobius niger
TCTCGAATTCCAGGAGAGATCGGCATTTGCGAAGTCTGGAATTGCTAGTGAATACAGATGGCCACGTCCGCAAGTGACTTTGTCTGTACTGGAGTGAGCACAAGCAAAGATGTAAACAGCACAAGGCACAATTTTAGAGAAGCCTAATGAACATAGGAAGACAGAAATTTTAACATTGTTTCGTTATTTATGCCTATCAAAAATTAAATAAATACAGTTGATGTATTTCATTTTTTGAGTTCGAGGTTTCCTTGTGTGACTTAAGCAGAGGAAGAGGAACCCTCGCACATGGGTTCATCAAAACGGAGACTATATTTAGCATTTACCCAACAGAGGCAAAAATTGTGAAATGACGATGAAATCACTCGTTACAGTTGTTCTCAGCCCCCTAAGAAGGCTATCTTGTGGAAATGTTTTGAAGAAAAGAATGGTTAAAACAACGTTGGCGACCATAGTAGAATCTGCGCTACGATACGTCGCGAACAGTTGAAGGCCACCGTGGACAAATTTTGTCACATTCCTGCTGGTTTATCAATTTTTGACGGATTTTGCATTCTAATACACCATTTTAATCGTCTCGATGAGACCTTTCCATTGATGGAATAGCCAGATCTGCAATATGGTAAAGTATTGGAAAAGTTATTCAAACACGTGGGTAACTATGTGGTAAAAGATTAGCTGCAGACAATATTTTTTTTCCCGACAACTGGTGTCACAGACATTGGCAGAAAGTTCTGCTTCTGGGGCTAGAACGTACGAAACCGACTCGCTCAACCTGGCTAAGTGCATAGTCAGCATGTGTACACATTGAGGCCTGTGGCGAATGTTACACAATACCACTACCTTCACTCCACGGAGTGCTTGGAACTAGTGACAATTCCATAACATTTAAGAGTTATTTTTGCTAATATTACCCTATACCATCTTATCGGCTACCTTGTATCAAGTTCAGGGAGATGTCTGTCAAGCATGCAGTTCCTAAAATATATCGAATTTGGCTACAAGAAACGAGAAAGTCGACCTTGAGATGTTGGAGTGACACTTTGAACATGAACACTAGTAAACCATAAAAAAGACATCAAATAGCTGCTTCTGGCACATGAACTATCTTATGAACCCAATTATGCAATAGGCCTACATTGTGTTTTTACCACTGAGCGCCATTAACAGCGGAGCTTCATTCGAGTTCCTTTAGTAACCCTGCCAGCTGCTTCATTCTGCAGTTGGGCGTGCTGATGAGACACTCATGAAATCTTCACAACTTTGTAATACTGGATTCGCTAGCTTTGACTGCTGAAACAGTGACTTGCAGCAACTTGGAAATTATATGCGTCCAGCGTTGGCATAACTCAGGCGGCTTGCACCACCCCTCCCCCTTCTTGCATACATTTGTCAGTACACTGTAAGTTCAAGTCCGACGGGAGAGTTAGGATAGCAAATGAGACATTGGAAATACCCAGGATTGACCGCCTTTTCCCCGCCAATATAAAATGACTACACCATCACCAGTAAACTTGCGTGAGCAAGAAGTCGTAGTAAACACAGAAATGACGATCAGGCAGGTGTTCAGCTTTGCAGGGGTTCAGCTATGGCACACACACAATATCATGAAGACCATTCTAAAGGTTCACCTACCGACGACTTTTTAAGGAATAACGAAACTGGGTGCGAACACAGTGCTTGTGGAGTGTGTGACGGTAACCGCTAGCTGGCCACCTAGATTCTGAAAACAACTTGTCGTTGGGGAGTCTATCAATGTTATTCACAATTTTAAAGGTTTGTAAAATACCACTTCGACGCCCGCAGTTTTCATTATCTTATGTGTTTATCAGGCGCAAGCAGTCTTGACAAGGAAGCTTACGCAGGCTTGGAAACAATTTTGTAGCACGTATTTGGACTGCTTCGGGGACGTTCTTGTCTTTGGCCGAGTAAGGTTCCCAAGGAAGTACACAGTAATAAAGTAGGGGGCAGACAAACTTAATGCTAAGCATAACATTGAGATCTTTCCGAGGGCACAGTTTGCTTTCCTTGCAGCTATGATGCTCCGGGTACTAGGTTTGAGGTTACTCTCACAAATTACACCAAGAGGATGGATGTTAATCTGGTTAGCATATTTGAGGGTGCATTGTTGAGACAGTAGGCCTAGGTACGACGTGACTTCATGCCTGTGAGTACTGGAGGAGAGCTGGTTGGTGGCTGCCAATGTCAGAATGGCTGAATTCATGTCTTGCTGGATAGCACGAGTACAGATGTCATTGATAAGGTTACTTAAGATTTCAGAGTCATCAACGAAGAGGTTACACACGGAGACGCCAACCCTAGGAAAAGTCCCCCCCCCCCCCCCGCCAAAAAAAAAAAATAATAATAAATTTCATTGGTTTGGACCCACCTACTAAGAAAACCAACAGTCAATGGTCTACTCCACTTTTGTGGTTCATTTAAGATTTTTTTTTTTTTTACCTTTTCGCGATATCTATGTATCTCAGCTGAAGTAACGGGAGGATTTAAAACGAATAAAGCCTACTAAAATTGCACAAATAAATACACTGATGAACATACAAATAAATAGCAAAAATCGTAACCCCAGAACTTAGTGGCAAACTCGAGACAAAGGGGAAAATTTTTTTCCCTGCAGCAGCTTGCACAGTGGAAAGAGATTCATTCCACACAGGAATTGAAAAGTGAAAGCGACTAACAAGAGAGCTAATGCAAGGCCAACTGCGAAGCAAATGAGGGAGTGGGAAGTTCGAATGTAGCAGACGGTTGGAGTAGAATCTTAACTGGTTGTGGTGCGTAAGCGTCTCACATCCTTAGCCTGAGGACGAAACCCATATAGCAGTTTTCGGAAATTCGTTGGTTTGAAAAAAAAAAACTGGAAATTTTTTGGTGTTGCATACGTCACGTAAGTCAATATAAATACACTGGTCGCACAACGTTTCTGGATTTAATTTATCCCGTTCTCAAGTGCTTAAAAAGTGAATATAGTAGGATACATATGACTCATAACCCTAACCAATTTTAAGAAAACGTTTTACGACTGTTTTCCGTAGCTTAAGGTGTGCAGAACAACATACCAAACGTACGCCAAAATCGAAGCCCCAGAAACCGCCTCCATTTTGAAAAAATGGCGGAAATTAGCACCAAATTTCAGTTTTTCCAATTTATCTCCTGAACGGATACATCTACACGAAAATTTCTAGGGAGCAAAGTTAAAGAGAATTAAATTTTTCTATAGGAAAGGTCCTTATCATTTTCATGTACACTGAACCATTTCCGAGTTACACCCTTTTGCATCCGGCACATCTCCGCCATCTTGAAACGAAGGTGGCGAAAGTCATTAATTGGAACTTTATTTTCTTTTTAATTAATTTCGTTCGAGTTTTAAGTCAGCGAAGCAATTTAATGCTCGTGTGGCTGAATCAGACCTAGAGAAGAAGAAATGTCTGGTAAACGTAGGTGCTAACCGGGGATTCGATCCGGGCAACCTCTGACCATCGTAGGAGGCGAAAGATCGGCCAGAATAGTTCCCATAGCCGCTAAAGGAGCATGGCAGACACTCACGCTACCCTGGCCGGCAGGCCTGGCGGGGACTTTACCAATATCTCCTTTCCAGGTGTTCTACCAAATTTGCAAACCTCCAGCAGTCAGTTTAGCTCTCTCACCGCTCAGCCACGATGGTATTGCAGTAGAATGTTACGTTTAATGTAAAACTAACTAGCTTACATTTTATAAATTTCAGGATTCAAAATGAGTGTTGATCAGCGTACCTGTCCTTTATGTCAGAAGGGGTTGGGATCTGAAGATGAAACCGAGATTGGATTGAGAGGAGCTCCATACTTTGTTCCTCTATCTTTTTCACAAAGTTATCAATTCTAACACAACTGTAGTCTTCGTAATTGGCACTTATTTTGCTTGTAACAAATTTATTCCCACAGACGAAACAGTCTAATTTACTGTCATACTGCCGAGACGGCTGCGCACAGTTCTATTGACGGATGCTGTACTTTTACACGTATCTCTCTTTAACTCGCAATGTCCTTTTTGTTAACATACTTCAAACGACAAGACATGTTACTGTAGTTCCAACCTTTACAACAATGTTATCACCTCGCTCAACACTTGCATTATTGATGCTTAGAGCTCCTCTCAATCCAATTTCGACAACAATACCATCGTGGCTGAGCGGTGAGAGACCTCAGCCTGATTGCTGGAGGTTTGCGGATCTGGTTGAACCCCTAGAAAGGGGAACTTCAAAGTCCCCGCCAGGCCTACCGGCCAGGGTAGCGTGAAAAGCTACAATGCTCCTTCAACGGCTATGGGAACTATTCTGGCCAATCCTTTCGCCTCCTACGATTATCGGAGGTTGCCCGGATCGAATCCCCGAGTTGGCACCACCCTATACCAAATATTTCTTCTTCTCCAAAAAGTCTGGTAAGGTGCCAAAGTGAGCCGGTTCAGCCACAAAAGTATTAAATTGCTTAGCTCAAAACTCAAATGAAATTAATTTTAAAAAAAAGTAAAGTTCCATTTAATGACTTTCGCCACCTTCTTTCCGAGATGGCGGAGATGTGCCGGATGCAAATGGGTGTAACTTGGAAACAGTTCAGTGTACATGAAAAATGATAAGGGCCTTTCCTTTAGGAATTTTAATTCTCTTTAACTTTGCTCTCTTGAATTTTCGTGTAGATGTTTCTGTTCAGAAGATAATTCGAAAAACCTAAATTTGGCGTCAATTCCCGCCATTTTTCTAAAATGGCGGCGGTTTCTGGGCTCTGATTTTGGCCTAGTTTTGGCCTACATACAGAAAACAGTCATAAAACGTTTTCTTGCAATTTGTTAGGGGTTCAGTGAAAAATTGACGTATATTTACCCTACTAATAAAACACATGTCAAAGCTAAGGAACACTATAATTTAAAAGTTTAAAAAATAAATTTAAAACATGAAGAAAAATGTATTGCAACCTGGCCAGAACAGGCAGCAAAAACAAGACCCCGACCTCTCACCTGCAAATGCAGGTTCGAAGTGAGGCTGAAAGTAAAAGGCCCTACCATTTATACCACCGGGCAGGCGAAATGCATAGTGGGAAAGTGCAAGTTGAAATATGGGCATCTTACTGCTTATGAAATGATCGTGGGTGGTTGGAAAGGGGGGTGGGGATAATCCAATTTCTTTTTTATTACAGGGACATATTTTTTAATCAATTTAGTTTCAGGTGTATGATATGGCTATGTACAGTCGGCTGGTATGATAAAATTACAAGTGTTTCCAAGTTAATTCTGGATCGAAGCTGTTTATCTTTGAAGAGAATATGAACATTTTCCAGATCAAGTGTGTGGCCTGCCTGCATCCTATTGTGCGATTAAATGGTGTTCATGCAGTGCTGAACCAAGGAATTGACTTTGACATGTGTTTTATTCACTTTTTAAGCACTTGACAACGGGATGAATTAAATCCCAAAACGTTGTGCAACCAGTGTATTTATTTGTGAAATTTTAGGAGGCTTTATTCTTTTTAAAGCGATATCTATGCTTTGCCGCCGATGGCTGCCAGTTTCATATTAATTCGTAGTATAAAATGATGTTTTGAACAAAAATTTTGTCCATGTTTTACATACATGCAATTTGAAAAAGGAATTTTAATGTAAATGATGATGATCCCCATAGTGTCCACCATTATTCAAAACAAATTAAATCCAATACATCTTAGAGAATTCCAATGCAACCCAATGCAAAGTAGCACTCGTAAGCATTCAATGTGAGTGGTAAAAACTCTTGGAAAGTAGGGCAAAACAATAGTAACTGAACAAGACAGCCAACCACATCAACTGAACGTTATTGTAAAACATCAGCCTTTTAAACTTGCATGACATTGAGTGAAATTGAGAGTTTTATTAGTTTGTTTTGCATGTAAATACGTAGGATTATTCGAACATTAAATACCCCGTGGTCCTAATTAATTCAGATAATCAAGGTTCTACTGTATATTTGTGTCACGAGAAAGCATAAATTTGTGTTTCTTTTAACTTCTAGGGATATGAGTCAGTTTTGTTAACCGAAACCGAATGTTTGGTCTTCAATGGAAACTGAAACCAACTTGGATTTTCGTGTCGGTTTTTGCACGGTTTTCAAACCTTCAAAGCTTTATCTGTTTAAATTGTCCCGATTTTTTTAAAACCGTTATGATTTTCTACTTACAAAGGACATTTGCATTCATTTAATTCAATATATATTTTTTTAATTAAAATATACTGTACATTCCTTGTATCGGCGTTTGAGACGTTCCCTAATGTATGTACACCAGAGAGGATAGCGCAACCCAAGGCTAGCCAATCATTTGCCTGATCTGCGCTTTTTTTTTTCAAAGCAATCACTAAGACTGGGCTTTGTGGTCTTAAAAGTTAACTGGGCCGTTTAAAATGCCATAAACTGTAAGAATCCATCTGATGCAGTTCAAAAGTTATGAAAATTTCAACTTGGTGTGCCATTTTGCATTCCAGGAATTGCATTTTTGCTTCAGAGAAAAAGCCAGACCAAACATTCTGGGATGTAGCTAGTTGGAGTGCAAAGTGCTATAATGAAGTGCTACTTGGCTCTGTATGTCAGAGTATTTCAAGCCCAGTTATTTACCCTTAGAGAAAGAGCCCTGCAACTCACTTCTTCACAACATTCAAACAATCACGAGGCCATCATGGTTTTATGCAAGTACGAGTTTAATATTGCAATTTTTTTTACTATCGTTACTTTAAATGTGGCGACAGGCTGAAATCTGCTTACTTCGTTTCACCTTTTTACACTGTTGAAACCGTGGCGGTTAACAGATTGATTGGATTTGACTAGTGAACAAGCATAGGGGAAAAAAAGTGTAACAGGAGCGAGCGCGTTACTAAAACCCGACCGCACGAAGCCTTGTTATCGGTTCATCCGTGACCAAAATTTGCCATCATGCCGCATTGTGCGCTCTCGTCCAGATGACAAATATTTACCGTATACAGATCAGCGAACCCATGTCACATTCCAAATGATGTCAAACTTAATTTCAAAGACATATTTGTAAGAGCTTATGTCGTGTGTTCATAACCTGTAGAGCTGTCTTATCATTCTTCGCAGATTTTCAAGAATATTTGCCATCATTGTGCAGCTATGGAGAATCTTTCAAATGACAGAATATCTACCCGCTTTGTAAATTCCGTAATTGTGATAATAGCCTGGCAAAGCCGACTGTAGAGAGGTTGTGTTTCCAGAGAAGGGCAAAATATAATTGCTGTTATTGTAATAAAATATTGCAGCTGCAAAATAGCTGTCAAAGTCTTGCTGACCATAAGTATCAATAAATCCGACCTACTCAAAACTGTAAAGGGAATAAAGTGAGTTTCTAATGACTTCCACAGTACATTCACATTGTTTTGAAAAAAAAATTAAAAAGAAAACCTAATTGTAGGGTAATTTTGTATTAAAAAAAAAAATCGCCCACCTGCACGGTTGATTTGGTTAAAAAAAAATGAAAACAAAATTTGCCTGCATGACCGATTTAGTAGAGAAACTCCCATTAAGCAAGGCATTTTTTTTGTCCATACTCTCATCCGTTGGCCTAACAGGTTTATTGTTCATTGGGCTTTCCGCTACGTGGATGACTCAGTCTACACATACCTCCCCTTTACTGATATTTTCCTTTAATTGGTTTCAAGGTTGCAGCCTTGCATAAACTTGTTTAGGTGAGCAATTCAACACATCTACAGTTACGAACAAAACAGTCAAGGTTGAAATCTGTTGGCTTTATTGCTGAAATTTGTTGGAACAAGTATGTAAAGCCATTTGAATAAATCAAATATTGACCAGTTAGGTAACAATAACTTGCATCTACATAACTTACAAGTTTTGTAATGTACCCTGCTAGTCGACTCTTGATAAGCAAGAATGAAAATGATAACACACAATTTAACAAATCAGTACATTGCTCAGTTTACCAGCACTAAACATTACTATGTCCTGGGGTACACTTGATAACGAGTAAGCTTTCATTAGTTACTTTCATGATGACGCTCAAATTCAAAAAAATAAATAAATACTTTGCGTAAACCGTTTGTTGTGTTACTGTGAAAGTTTTATCAAATTTTGAGTCATAATTTTGAGAATTAAGAATATATTTACTGCTCATTTTCACAAAGAAGACTTTAGCTATGTCTTGCAAATGTTCAGTGGCTGGCTGCCATCTTCAGGCATTACGACAAAACTTTTTTTTTGTTGGTTCTTGTGTTCACTACATCGTCGTCTGCTTTTGAATACGTAACTGCCGCTCGTCGTAGCCTCCCGTATTTTGTGGTAGCACTTTCACTAGCTATTCCAAGTTCCACTTTGTACCCAGCTCAAAGCCTTTTCCAAAGATTTTTTCCACTAGGGGGGAATGACGGTCCTTGGATGATGTTCATTAAGGAAACGCCTCCCATTTCGCGCAATCTAATGTCAATAGACTGCAAGCATCTACGATGTTAGTCTTTTTTTAGAGTTCGACTCCATAGCATTTCAACTAATGACATCGAACTCGCTCATGTGTTTTCTTCTATTTACACATTGCTGCAGTCACATCAACGTAAAGTCACATAATGATCGCCATTCAAAGCCGGCAGTCGTCGTAACCTGCTGTATTTGGAGGGTGGTGCTCTTATCGCTCATTTTTCAAGCTTTTCTTACCAACTGAGTGTTGAGTTTCTCACCGAACTCATGACTGATTAGGAATTTAATGGCAAGGTTAGAGAAGCCTTCTAAATTCATAAGGAGCCTCCTTTTGTCCCAATTCATGCTGGATCAGCCCCTATAGGTGCTGTAACGGACATTGGCTCACCCTCGTACCTACCTGTGTGCTGTTGTGTTGTGCTTGACTCTTGTTGGCGCCAAAATCACTTGTGCAACGGCAAGGACTTTCAGGTTTTGCGCCAAAACCACGAGCGGACGTGCAGGAGAACGTGGCCAAGTATTGTTGGCCACGATTGGTGAACACTTTGTAACCATGAACTGGATTGGTTAACGAACTCACGAGCTGATTGGTTGTCCGGTGGAGCTCTGGATCCGACCGGAGCATATATAAGTCAAGGGCGTCAAAGCCCTGTGTTCTATTCCCGTTGATTCTTGTGTTGAGAAAGAACGTAATAATGTAACCCAAATCTTGTCATGATTATTCCGCATTAAATAAGGTTTAACTACTTCAAGTTTGGCTTCTACATTGAACACACGTTACAGTGCCTACCATTTGCCTGAGCCAGCGGCCGAACACGTACGCTTCGGGCCAGTACGCAAGTTAACCAAAAGGACCCACGCCTCAGCCCAATAGAAGAACAATTACATAAAATGTGAAAAATTTTTTTCACAAGGTTCCTACCTTAAACCCTCTTAATGCATGATATTTTATTTGTGGTCTAGCCAGTATGCTCAGGTATGTGGTCTAGCCGGTTCCCACATACCTGAGCGAAATACTGTAGCGGGCAGTATGGAATGAAAAGGGTTCCGAGGGTGAAATGGGTGAAAAGGGCTCCTCCGAACTCCCCTGCGGTCTGATTTTCGCCCATTCTCCCTGGATTTGACTGATAAATTATTTCTATACATTTATTTAATTTTACACCTAAATTAATATATTACTGTTACGACATTAACTTCATTCCAAACACATTACACTTGCAAAATTCAAGGCCATTTCAAGGATCCGATAACAAATATTCTAATTTTCAAGGTTTTTCAAGCCTTGAAATTTTCAGTTTTCAAACTTATTCAAAGAAGGCCGTGCACGCTTAATGGCCTATGTATGCAGCTTCCCATTCACTGCAGGGCACATACGGTACACTCCTTCAGGGGGTATTCACCCCTTTCTGTAGCTCTTTCTTCATAACGTTATTCTCTTGTGAACGAAAGAACTACTTCCCTTCTACCAGTTTCCCAACTTTCTTCAGCAGCATGGTTTTCAAGTTCTTCCTATTTTTAACAAATGAATGAAAGCCTTTTGTCTTCAACACGTTCTGGATTCTCTCTTAACCTCTTTTTCTTTCGTCGGCTCGGGCTCTTCTATCTCCCTGGTGGGTTTTTTTTTTCCATTCCTTCCAATGGCCTTCTTAATCAACTGGTTTAGCATGCCCCGAGGGTATCCTAAGTCTATGAATGACAAGGGCGAAACAGCACAAACTTCTGCCCTAGCAAGCGTAACCTAGCTCTCATCCACAAAGTATCCTCTACTGACGAGCCCAAACAAGGGCGAAACTGTCGTTTAGAGATCTTTTTGGGCGAGAACTTATTGATATTAAAGTCTATGAATCTTCCTTTGGTGGTATAGAGGCGCTCTCGGGTGACTTTTTTGGTGCGGAGTGCTTAACAACCCGATCGCGATGTTTCTCAGTTAGCCCATGGGACCCCCAGAGTTATACCATTAGGTAACCCTCTGCCTGATGTGGTCGGTTACGAATGGGCAAAACTCAACAGAGCCTTTCAGCTTGTGAAGAAGTCGAACATCCAGAAAAGGTATGGATGGCGAGCTTTCATTAGTTAGTCTTGAGTTTTATTGTTATGATAGTAAGTGTCAAATGGTTGCCACAACAAATTACCAGCTATTTGAATAATACAAATAGTTATGTGTTTAAATGTCTTCATGTTACTATACATGCCAGTGATTTCATTCACTTTGGCACTAGTCACGAAAGAGAAAACGTTAGCTACTCTTGTGATCAGTAGCACATTTTACAAATACTAAATTAGAAGAATCTTACTCCGACCTTTGTCACAGTCGTAAAATACAGTACTTACAAGAATCAACAAATTTTGTCTCCAAGTTCCCCTCCCCCACTCTTTCATCTGACATTACGAGCTCCATGGTGGTACGAAATGGGCTACAACTTTAGTGAAATTTGTAAGGTGATACTAAGCTGATTTTAGAAAACACCGTAAACCCGGACTTGGTATTGTTACTTTGGTTGTCAGGAATCACATTTTAAGACAAGAGTTCAATACGCAAACCAAATAAAACAAGTACCTCACTGTACACTTGCAAGTTTTCAGTGACAACTTGCAGCCACCTTCATCAGGCATGAAACCGTGAGTCCTCCACGCTCCAACGAACTTTCGACACAAACATTTTGAAATGTGCCCGTTATCTCGGTGGGCATTAAGCTTACTGTCACTAGTGCTGCATTCTTTTTGAAGTCGAGAATTGAGCATCGCTAACCATTCGTTGTCAAGCCGAGCAGCTCGTTTAGGAGTGACCAATTGCAAAATTTGAACATGCTGGCTGTAACGTTCACGAGTTGCACGAGATCAGACTCTCGCAGTGAGGCACACCTCCGTGCCCTGCAGGCACTGGCAATCCAGCATTTTAGAGGCAAGGGAGTGCCACTCATGAACGTTCAAGAGCCAGCTTCGGTTCAAATTAACAGTTGGTCACTCTTAAATTAGCTACTCAGTTTGACAACCAATGGTAAGCGATGCCCAATTCTCGACTTCAAAAAGTATGCAGCACTAGTGACAGTAAGCTTAATGCCCACTGAGATAACGGGAACATTTCAAAATGTTTGTGTCGAAAGTTCGTTGGAGGATGTAGGACTCACAGTTTCATGCCTGATGAAGGTGGCTGCAAGTTACTGAAAATTTGCAAGTGTAAAGTGCCTTTAGCCTACTCGTTTTATTTGGTTTGTTATTGAACTCTTTTAATATTAAACTGATTTTGCCAAACTTACACTTCCAGGTCAAACCTGATCAGTAAAAATCGGTAAACTGTTAGGTTAGCAATCGCAAAACCGACAACCATTATTCGTGGAGTATAAAAAAATATAAACGGCCCAAACATCCTTCTTGCTGACAAGTCACGTTCAATTTAGCCATTTTCAAATAATTAATGCACGACAGAAGAAATTATCATTTAAACTACTATACATCATTAAATCGTATATTAAATATCCCGGAAAACCTAACGCCACCCCGAAAATACTTTTTCAGGTCAAAATCAAACCACTCAGCCTATAGTAGCGGAGGCAATGCATGCCGAAATGGCAGCGCAAGAGCTCATCTTGCTTCCAGAAACGCTTGAGTTATCCCCGAGTTCTAAGACCAACTTCCGGCAAATGGCGGTGCAAACATGCAAGAGTTCGTACTCGTTACTCGCATTACATACATATACAAGTGAAAGTAAAATGCGACTCCATAATTTAACATTTTTAACATACTTCATATATCCTGATGTAAACCAAATTCCAGATCTTTTGCATTTTTCAGGCCCAGATGCTCTATTTTCCAAGCCATTTTTTAGGCCAAGTATTCGTTGTACAATATGTTTAACGCAAAGTTTATTTTGTTATTTTGTAGTTGATATCAAAATTGGCACGTTATTCACATGCAGTAAGGCGAGTAAGGTTACCGAAGGATTATACAACGACCAACTATGGAAGACTGTGTTTCGCTGAACTTACGAACCCAATCGTACAACACTGCCCAACTTTAAACTAAATGTAAGCAAGTAAACCTGCGTATACTCAATTAACCTACCTGCATGGAGACCGGAGATTCTAGTTTGGGAGGATATCAAAACAGCCTCCTAGGTTCAAACACTAGAATCGACTTGCATTTGCGAGGACTCAAGTCCCTAGCTATCCAAAAGAATAAAGA
>JAHWFP010163585.1:0-12750 GCA_023313725.1 Lithobius niger
GTTTTGTCACCTATATTGATACAGTATGTGAGAGAAAAGGAAAGCCACGACGTTATTGACCACAGTTATCTCATCCATGGCAGCATAAGAACTGCTGTCTGCGCTTTTAAGGAGAGATCCCTTAACGTGGATGTAACTCTGGTGAGGATGAGTGTAGAGGTCCTGATTTTGCACCGTGAATTTTATTTCCAAATTAACCTGGTTCAAGTTTGTCCCGCCTATCGGAGAATATTCGTGAAAATTATATTCGACTACCGATTCGTCAACGACAAAAGGCCCAGTCACGTTTAGGTAATTTTCGTTTGTTTCCATTCTGAGCGAGGATTAGTCTCTCCACGAATTCGAAGTTAGCGGGACTCAGGAATTGACGCCTTCTCGATCCGTAGGTTTCATTTCCCTTTACAGGTAATGTGGACTGTGGCGGATCATAGGACAGTGGGTCATTGGCTGTTACTTTCGTTTAATAAATTTGAGCGGCATAAATTTAAGTAATTGTTTTTAGTTTTTCTTCTTTCGCAAATGTAACCTCATATTCAAAGTTTCCCATCGAAGGTTAAGCGAACTATCGGCTTGGTCTGTCAGCCACACGCGCAAAGAGTGAATAATATTTTTCATAACAGGTAGGTACACTAAATTGTGCGGGGACTGAACAATCTTATAGGCGGGAGGGACAGTAGGAAAGAACGAATAAAAGGTCGATTGTGATGATCCGTTCCGTAAGAACCCGCCACCAAGTCGCAATGTACCAGTATGCTATTTACATTTATTATGTTGACAGTGTTTGGTCCGATGTATTCCCCAAATTCGTAAGTCATAGCTTCAAAACCAAAAATCTTTCCAATACTGGACGGTTCAGAAAAATCAATCTTATATCTCCTGTCAGTAATAGTTAGTTTGCACTTTAGAGTGTTTACGTTGCCATTTAATAGAACGTAGGAAACGTTATTAGTCTCGTCCCAATGCTTGCTCTTTTTGAATTTTTTGTAAATGATTTTTATAATTTCGTCTAATTTATAACAACCTTCTGGGACCACGATTTTAATCCAGGTGTTACCGCTGTCCGTGCTGAAGGTGAGAGAATCTGTGACGTCCTCTATAATGTTAGTAATGGAGTTGTAAGTTTCCAGATTGTCTAGAGCCAATTCGTGAGCGCCTTCCAATATCAATGGGGAAGAAAAACTGGTCACAAAGTCAGTTTTTTCAGAGGAAAGTATATCGACATATTTTTAGTTTAATACATTAGTTATCATCTACCGTATTCACCGATCAGTTTTGGTACTCTCCATCGGACAGCAATGCTTTGCTCCGCATTTCTGTAAAAATGTGCACGAATTCTGTGCTTCATCCAGAGAATTATTGCCAGCCTCTATAGAGGTTATGAGGAGCGTCAGTCTTTCGCATAAGTCATTCGGATCTCTATAGAACTGGTATCCTTTCCCTACAACCTCGACAGGTCTGCCCCAAACAGGTTTTATAAAAGTCGTGTACTTGAAACTGGCGCTGGACTTTAGTCTTCTCGTACTGTCGTCGTTGTTGTGATATATGGCTTTACTCCTCTTTATAATATCGTAGTACTCTAGGAGGCTAGCATCTCCGTCTGGTGGATTAGTAGGATTTTTCAACATAACCAATTGCCACAAATCGTCCGACCCTTCGTACTTTTTCCCTCCCACGATCAAGTCGTCGTCTTGAAATTGTACCTCCATTGCGCCAATCACGTAATGTTTAGCCTCCGGGTCGTATCGAATGCCAAAAGTGGGGTCGGCCAGAGTCTCTCGAGTGGCAAACATGCTTAGATGCTTGGTAGCTAGCGGACCGAGTCTGACTGCGGAATCGCCGAGTAAAGAGGCCTCTTCCATTTGTCTTCTACGAGCCCCTGGCGTGAGGGCAAGTGACACGTCGGCGGGCGCGTTAGGTAATGCGCCCATGGAACTGGAGAGTCATCTCCTGGCACCCGCGTTAAACTGTATTTCACGATCGTCACTGTCTATATTCTAGTTTTCAGTATCGACGCTGCCCGTTGCCGCTTCCAAAGCTTTCTAAATATGTTCTAACCATTTCCCGTAATATTTTTCTTGTTTCTTCTGTCCAGCCTCTAGAGCCAACAGTTCTTTGATTTGTCGTTGATGCTGAGCCGAAGCCTCGCTCCCCTGTAGCATCTGCATTTTAGTCTGGTCTACTATAGGATCAACGACTGGTTTGAATATCTTTTGCAAATGTTCAGATTCTGTTTGCTTTTCCAGTTTTGTATTTTGAAATTTTTGTTTCAGATGCTTTTTTAGAGCCTCGTACTGATCGGCCTCTTTCTAGGGTTTGCTTCTCTTATTATTAGTTTTAGTAGACATGATGGTTTAGTACTTTATAAAATAATGTTTTAAGTCAACAAACGTTAATGTCAACAAATACCTTCGGCAGACAGACGTACATTAATGTCAACAAAAACCTTCGGCATACATGTCGTTGTTAGTCCAGCATTCTTCTATACCTTCAATCCAAGGGTTTAGTTTTATCGATGAGTAGGAATCCGTACGGAACAGAGTTCCAAACCTCACCACACATGCGACGAAACTCGTCGAAAATCATGTCACCACTAACGTGGTTATTGAAGACGTGTTTGAGGTTTGATTTGTCTTGCCTGAAGAGAATTATAATGTTGGAATTATCTCAAATAACTCGCTTGGGAATCCTGCTGTAAGTCTTACATAAATAAAAGATCGAGGCGTCCGCGTGCTTGACGTAGGCAAAATAGCGTTCGATTCTGTCTTGTTTCTCAATCATGAAATGTCGAATAAAATTACAGTTTTTTCACATTGTAATTCTGCTAGTGGTGGGATATCTTCATTGTTGGAACAAAAGGTAGCTACGCCCAGACATATTTCCTCGAAAGCTCTCCTGCGATGGAAATATCTGTTTTGAAATAAGGACTTGGAGTACACGCGCAGGCTGTCATAATTCAACCAACCTGGATTGCAAATGAAATTTATAACTAAATTGGTCTTTCCACAACCGGCAGGGCCGCAAATGATGCACCTTACGTCCTCTGGAAAATTCAGTAAATTACCAGTCGATGGTCGTTTATTGACATCGGCTATGTCATAATTTAGCACTTTCATCTTTCAGCTGCTTTAAGAAAAAAATGATATTTTGATAAATTCTCTACAAAAATAGTACGAAAAATACCTTTTCATTCTCATTTTATAAATAAACAGAGATGTACTGCCTCAAATGCAAAAGAGTTACAGCCAACAAAAATATCAGGCACGTTGTGACTAAGAATTATGGACAACTGCTGAAGGTTGAGTGTAAAATATGCGGCACGAGAAAAGCACAGTTTCATAAGAGCAGAGCCTCTAGATTGTTGAACAGCATGATAGACAAGTTGCCGGTGGAATTTCACATTCCAGGATACAACTTTTGCGGTCCCGGAACAAAACTGAACAAGAGACTGAACAGAGGCGATGCTCCTATCAATTCTCTGGATGAGGCCTGCAAACAGCACGACATCGAATACTCTACCAAACCAGACTTGGAATGAAGCCACGAAGCTGATAGAAAGTTGGCCTCCGATGCAGTAAAAGTAGCAAAATCTAGCAGAACTGGTCTGAAAGATAAATTGGCAGCAGCTTCCGTAGCCGCAGCTATGAAAACCAAAGTAAAGTTGGGAATGGGAATTTAAAAAAAAAAAGATCAAATGGAAACTTCAGTGGAGGAGCTGCACAAGCCAGCTAGTTGGCACTTTCCAAAGAGGCACGTTATTAGCTACGGGATAGGTGCTTTAGTTCAAGCAGACCTGGTCGAGATGATACCTTACTCGGAACAAAACGAAAATTACAAATACTTGCTGACTGCCATCGATGTATTCTCTAAATATGCTTGGGCCGTCCCTGTGAAATCGAAGAATGCTGATGATGTCACTGCGGCTTTTACCGAGATATTAAACACGATGTCTAATCCCATTAAAAATTCACAAACTGATGAAGGAAAGGAATATTATAATAAAGATTTTGCAGCACTAACGAAACGGCACAAAATAAACCACTATTCGACCAAGTCAGATCTCAAGGCGAGCGTAGTAGAATGCCTAAATTGCACATTGCAAAGCATCATTTGAAAACGGTTCACTTAGTGAGGTAACCACAAGTGGATAGACATTATAGGTAAAGTTGGCAAAGATTACAACGACAGAGTTCATTCTACCATTAAAATGAAACCATCCAAAGTAACTAAACGCGATGACCGGAGATCAGAAACATATTGCTGAAAATGAGCCTTCCGAAAAGAAGAAGAATAGTTTCAAAGTCGGGGATTTAGTAAGAGTGACAACGGCAAAATCTGTATTCGACAAGGGATATTTGCAAAACTTTACAACGAACTGTTTGAGGTGAGTGAAGTCAGAAAAACTCGACCGACTTGCTACAGGTTGGTCAACCAACTGGATAGTAAAATCAAAGGCACTTTTTACGAGCAAGAGTTGCAGAAAACTAACGTGACGGATCTGTTTTTAGTGGACGAGATTCTGAAGACTAAAAAAGTGGTAGGGAAAACTCGTTACCTCGTCAGGTGGAAAGGGTACGACGAGCGCTTCGACAGTTGGCTTGACAAAAAGCCAGTTCTAGGAAAATAACAACAACAAAAAAACAAAAACAAATTTTTCCTCTTTTTATTTATATTATTAAACTGAGACCAGGATGTTGAAATTATTACTGTTCGTATCATTTATATTATTAAACAGAAACATTCAGTTGGAGCGATGGAAAAAACAAACTTTACCTGTGTTTACTGCGCTCAAACGTATCCAACCCGAGAAAGATTGATACAACACCTCATAGAGACACACAGGAGTGCGATTGCTTCGAGAGGGAATCGGGCTGTAGTGACGATCCCATCCTCTGTGAACAAGGACTCGAGCACCGAAAGTACAAGAAAGCTGTGCAAGCTGTAGACCCGTTGTACCTTTTTATGTTGATGCAAGAGGTATAAAAGCTCTACTGTACGGACGTCTCCGGCAATTGGTGACTTGCACAGCTCAAATTGGATTAGGAGTGAGTTTCATTCGAAATGGCCAAGAAATACGAACTGGATTTCAGTCCCGCTACTTCCCAATCTATAATCCATTAGATATTCCCAAGGTACTGGACGCAGCTTATGCTAAAATCTAACGTTCCATCGACTAATTCGCCGAAAGAGGGAGTAGTGGGATGATAAGTCGCTCCTACGAACTCACAATCCGAGTAGCAAAAATCGACCCGCTCAGACCGGATTCTTACATTCCTCTGCCCGCAAAATTAAAAAAGAAGTGGAAGTGTGTAGTCAATGGTCAAAATTTCTCAGACCAGAAGTGCTTCTTGTATTCAATTATGGCTGCCAAACATAAATTAAGCTTGGTGAATCCGAAAGAATATGAAGTATATGTGAGAACGGTAGATTGTTCAATGCTGGACGTTCCAACGCGGCTGAATAACATGGAGCGTTTGAGATATCCAACAAAGATTTATCGATCAATGTGATTGCTTATACCAAAGAGAATGGCTTGTATCCCCTTCGTGTGAGCACGAATATTAAAGGGTAACCCGTAGAGCTTCTTTTAATTGCCGATGAGTCGACAAATTTTCACTACCGCGCCTTCGTGGAATGTGACCAATTTCTCCGACACTAGGGATCGGGAAGCAACCCAAAATATTACTGTCGAAATTGTTTCGCCGCTTATGGAAAGACATCGCTGAGAGACAAACACAAACTGGACTGTACAAGAACCAATGCGTCACCTCATGCGTGCAAATTCTTAAAACCGGGCGAAAGCATTTTGAAGTTTGAAGCTTTAAATAGAAGAAATATTCACGCCAAAATTATATACGTCAATGTTGAGTGCCTTCTGAAACCCATTCCTTCCTCTAACCGTTCCGGGAAGAAAATCAACCACCATCAACCTTGCAGCTTCGGCTATGTCGTGGTGGGGTCTGGAAACTTTAAAAAAAAGCTGCTTATTACCTGGGAGAGGATGCCGTTGAACAATTCCTCGATCAGTTGGTGATTGAAGCGCGCGAGTACAACGAAATATTAAAAAGAGTCCAACCACTATGTCTCACTCCGGTCCAACAGGCTAATTTTAACGACGCCAAAGACTGCATCTACTGAAAAAAGCCATTCAAATGACGACAAAGTCCCGGAACACTGCCACGTTACCGGCCAGTACAGAGGAGCTTCTCACTCGAGTTGTAATCTGAATGCCTGAGAGCGCACCACGATCCCCGTTGTATTTCACTGCCTCAAAGGTTATGATATGCATTTACTGGTAAGAGCGGTGCACAAGTTTCCGAAAAAAGTAGAAGTCCTCGTGAGAAATACAGAAAGGGTCATGAGCATGACCATCACCGTTGAAACGGGATGGGATGAAGCGGAAAAAAAGAAAAGGTGCATTCGGCTTAGGTTTATAGACAGTTTTAATTTTCTCTCCTCTTCGCTAAAAACTCTGGCGGTGAGACATAAACGTGATTACAAGTTTAGGAAGGTGAAGGAGTTCTTGAATGCTGGTGGGAAGAACAAATGGTTCCTTCCCGATGCTGAGGAAGAGACTGCCATGGATCTGTTAACCCATAAAGGATACTACCCTTACGAATACGTTTCCAGCATGAGTGTGTTCGAAGAGCAGTCTTTACCACCAAAAGAAGATTTTTATTCCAAACTCAAAGAAGAAGGCCTTACTGACGAACAATACGATCACGCCAAAAAGATTTGGAGTATGCTGAAAATCAAAAAGTGTTCCTCTTACCACGAAATGTATCAGCTGACCGACTGCCTGTTTTTGGCAGACATTTTTGAAGAATTCCGCAGGACTCCAATAAGGGTTTAGCTGGGCGGCAGCTTTAAACATGACCAAGGCCGAGCTGGAACTATTTACTCTTTCTAGCAAACATAACTTCATCTTGTCGGAAATACGGGGTGGAGTTAGCTGCATTAGTCGAAGATTCGCGGAGGCCAACAACCCGTACATTCCCGAAACGTACTATCCAACAAAACCTAACAAGTACATCATCGATTGGGACGTCAATAGCGCTTATGGCTGGGCAATGAGCCAGCTGCTGCCTTACAACAACTTTAGGTATTTGACTAAAGATGAGATTCGAGCTTTCGACGTGACTAAGATAGCAGACAAGTCGTCGGTAGGATACATTCTGGAAGTAGATCTGGACTACCCGAACGAAATTCACGATCTCCACAACCACTGCCAGCTTGCTCCTGAAAAATTTGAAATAAAAGAAGAATTAGTTTCTGACTATTCGAAATCTTTGTTGCGAGGAAAACCAGTGAAACCTGTCGTGAAGCTAGTGGCCAACCTACTGAGGAAGATGCGGTACGTAATTCACTACCGTAACCTAAAATTCTACCTCGAACACGGCTTGGTCCTTCGTCACTTCAGGGGGGTGCTGAGTTTCAAACAGAAGCCCTGGTTGAAAAAATATATAGATTTTAATACGGCAAAACGAAAGGAATCGAAGATGGTGTCTGAAGGGGAATTTCACAAAGGTTGTACTAATTCGGTGTTTGGGAAGACGATTGAACAGAAACGGAAAAGACTGAAAGTCAAGCTATGCACCGACAGGAAGCGAGCCATCAAATATTCCACCCATCCCAACGCCGATTCGTTTCAGATATTGCACAACAACCTAGTTCAGATCAACTCGAAAGTACGCAAGGTGACGTGCGATCTTCCCACCTCCTCGGGGTTCGCCATTCTAGAGTTGTCCAAACAACTTTTTTTACGAATTTTACTACCGATACATATGGCCCCAATATCGAGATCGAGCAAGACTGCTGTTCACAGACACAGACTCGCTGTGCTATTGCATCGAAACCGAGAACTTGTATGCGGACATGACTAAAAACATAAGTAGATTCGACACTAGCAACTACGATCTTCAACACCCACAATACTGCAACGTCAACAAGCAAGTGTTGGGAAAGATGAAAGATGCCACGAAGGGAGTACCAATAAAATAGTTTGTGGGGTTGAGTAGCAAGATGTATTCGCTCGTGACCTCCCAAAGCGAAACGAAAAAAGCGAAGGAAATTTCCAAGAGATTCGTTGAGAAACACTTAAGCCACGAAGATTATAGGGCAACTCTCCATTCGAACCCCGAACAAAGAGAGACAAGATCAAACCCGAACAAGAGGGACAAGATCGAACCCCGAACAAGTTCGCCAGTGACAGCCATCACCAGCTGGCCATGAACGTGGTGAATAAATCCCTACTGTAAACCTACGACGACAAAAAGATTCCTCGTAAACGAAGTAGAAACTTTTGCAATCGGACATCGTGGCATCAAATATATTTCTTACCATGAGGATGATGACTACGATGGGGATGGCTATCATTATGATTTGCTCATGGAGTCTTTATCCGATGACACGTATGTCCGACGGTGTAATCAGCGATGAAGAGGCGGAAACTCGGTGGAACGGAGATGAAGTGGAACAGAGGATAAAAGAATTTGAAAATGTCGAGGTTCGAGAAGCCGAGATGAGTCGATTGTGGATGGGGAGAGTAGGCAGTTGAAAGAGAAAAATCCAGAAGAGTGGAAGAGGAGAGCCAGGGATAAAGGAAGACGGTCAGATAGGGCGAGGCACGCCAACTAACTCCTATCCAGAAAAGAAAAAACAAGCTGAGGAAAAAGACCGACGAGCGAGAATGACTGAAGAGGAGAAAATAGTATTCAAGGAAAAAAGAAGGTTGGCTCAAAGAAAACGAAGAGAGAGAAAAAAACGATTGGCTCGGTGATGGCAGGCTGTAGTAATGTTTTTGTTGAATAAAATATATATTTTTTTATTAAAGAACAAACTCTACGACACATTCTCATCATGGACGCCACTGGCGGTTATTTTATGCTGATTAAATACCTCAATGTCACGATTGAAAGCGGACTGACTCTCATTTTTAACAAACAGGTCGGGCTTACCACAGAGTTGGAATGGGCTTACCTATACCGACTGGGTTCAACAGATCTGTACTCAATCAGTGGAGGGAGAAATTGCAGTCCAAGGACGAAGAAGAAAATACGTTCGCCTGGAAAGGTTGGAAAAGCACAGACGAGGGTCTATGGAAAAGCGTTACGGATCCTGGACTGTCTTGGTAGCCTTATTGTGTGGTGTTCCCCCAGCAGAGTAATGACTAAAACACAGCTTAATGCAAGCACAGGACTGGACGTGTTTATTAGGAATCCAGGCCTTATATAATAAATTGTCATGTGACACAGTGATCATGTGTCACATCTATGGTGAGCAGTACCACTCAATTACATGGTTACATGTTATGGCACTCCTACTAGTTGGTTAATCTAGGTTAGGGTTAACAAAAGGTAAACAAGGATTGCTAACTATTGTGGTGCCACACGTGACGACACCACAGATCCCACTTCAAAACAGGTCTTCGAGCCGTTCATTGAAATAGCAGGAGAAGTGTTAATCGAGCAATTGGCGCTGTCTGTACATGAAAAACATATGCTGGCAATAATGTTGGAACTGTCCAAACTCGACAGCAAAAACAAAATGCAATTCTTGTTGGATTATAAAATCAAAGCGCTTCGTGTCAGAGACGAGAAAAGAATCAGAGTATGATTTACAAATGGCGACACGCAAGTGCACTTTGTGGAATACGACCCTAAAACAACGGCGGTGGTATATTTGTTGCACCTTTCGTTTACGGAATGGTCCGAGCTCTTCAAACACTTCGTGAGCATCGATAAACTCATGGGGAAAGTTTCTGAAGGGGGAGAAAACGAATAGCTAGAGAGAAAGGCACTACAACCGGCCCGGAAAAAAAATTGAAAAATTTTTCCCTGAGTACAGCCCTTTTGTACTATTCACTAAGTTTCGAACAGGTTTTCGTGGGAAGCCAGCATCCTAGTAACTCTAGTAGGTCAGTTTGAGTAGCCCTGGCTTCGATAACAATAGAATACAATGGTTTTTGACCACAGTCCACCATCGTAGTGAATTGCCTCCACTCATGGTTATTGCTCTTGTAGTTTAAAATCATCCTTTTTTAATTCGTTTCTATTGTACATCACAACTTTCATTTTTTTGTAAACAGAAAATATGTAGTTACATTAATACGGTCAACAACATCCTTGTCGGTGTTATCTAATATATGTAATACGTTCATTTATATTCCATTCGTGGGTTAATGGTCAGAAATTATAGATTCATAAATTCTTGAGTTGCCTGATAGAGTGCATTGAGTTAGACTGAGTTCACAATCATACATTTCACGCCACGATAAGGGCGCAATCTTTGGCAAATCTATCTGCTCATGTACAGAATTGGTTTTCGATGATTCGTTTTCGTCGTGATGGCATAACGGTGCCAGTGCTCAGTTTGTTTCATGGTTAAGCTTACCTAATCGGTGACAGGAAAGGCGACCCTTTCAAAGTCTTTGCCAGACCTGCCACTCAGTGGTGGGTGATGCAAAACATTATCCGGTGGCAGAGAAGGACATTTTATTTTCGAATCACAGTGGAGGAAATCGGCGTGCCGATATTTTAATGGCAGCGGCGATTATCAGCAATTTTAGGCGGTGGTATCTCCATAAAGCATACAGATAGAAACTCGAATTTTTATCGTAATTTGTTGAAAAATATTTATTATTTTGTATCACTACAGATCACAGTGGCTTCGAATTTTGATTGTTGTTAAAAACAAACGAAACCAAAAACTGAATGGTTATTTGTTGGCTGATTAAGCTAACAAATAATGCTGGCTCAAGAAGCCATCATTCAAAACTGACATTGGCAAATCTTTTTTACTGTGCATTCCATCAGTAGGTGAAATACCTAGCCTGATTCTGTGGTGAATTCTACAATGCTCAGCAGCTGGAAGAGTCGCTATCACAAACTGTAAACCCTACACTGACGTTTTAAGCATGTGCTTTATTTCTGTTTCGCTCCCTTATTATTATTGTTTACATTTCAAAGTTTGTGCCAACACAAACAATTATCATCGGCGGCAGCAGAAGCGCACTGAGGAAGCAACCTGACCAGTGGTGGCGTAGGTGGCACATAAGTTTTAGCCAGTGGTCTACAGCCAGCCAGCTGTCCATAATGGCAGCGTGAGGGGTCTACAAAGTTTTTTCAGCAGCTACGAAAATTATTCAGATTTATTTAGTCAACCATGATCGAAGTTTTCCCAGTTCAAATTCTCGGATTTACTGCTCTACTAGTCTCTTATATCTACAGTATCTGCTATCGAAGAATTAGAAAACAAAAACGACTTTGTCTGATGTTTATGGAAGATTTAACTGAACTGAAGTCAAACCAGGCATGGAAGACGAACAAGATTTCCTGTAAGGTTGAAGATAAGACAATGATGTTGTAATGTGTAGTAATTATTCGAAATTATTCGTAATTATTCGAAAAACTGATAACTAATCTTTACCAAACGAGGCTGATTTGTAATGCCTTGAGACCATTCTATCCAAATACTCGGTCTGACCGTTTACTGTTACCTTAAGGTTAACCGTATACATGGCTTTCTCTTCACCCTCTGTGTACGAGTGTATAAAGTAAGGACTAATTTGCAAGGGTACATTTGAAAAGTGTTAGTTATACCAGTCCATGGAATAACTGTTCTATCTGCTCCGGAATCGAGTGCCATAGTTAACTCGATACCGTTCAGAATGACTGGAATGGGCCACTTACAAATTTTCATTTGGTTAACGACAAGCCTATTTGTCATTAAAGGAATTAAACTTTGGTTGTCAGTGCTGCTTATTCCCACAGTGTTATTTTGTAAGACATAATCGTCACCAGACTCGGCATCACTATCTGAACTACTGTCAAACTTATTTATCAATAGGTTGTCATCTGAATCTCCTTCACTATCAGCGTTTTTAACCATGCGGTTCACCTTTTTCTTGTAGCTGTATTTGGTTTTACTTTTAGTGCTAGGAGGATAACTCTGGCTTGTTTTTTTAGTTTAATGAGGTTTAGTGCTTCTACTGCTCTTCCTACAGACAGCCTTAAGGTGACTTTGGATGTGGCAACGGCCACAAACGTAATCTTTAAATTTTTCTAGGATTATACGTGTCTGGCGCGGCGGCAGCAAAAACAAGTGATATCATTAGATATCATTAGATATCATTAGATATCATTAAATATCATTAGATATCATTAGATCTAAACTTTGACTGTTTAACTCTCTGTGTAACTAAATTAACAGATTTAATAGTTGAACGAATTTCCAACTGATCAGCTCGTGCTGACTCTAAAGACAAAGCTAAAGCAACTGTGGCTTTTAAGTCAAGGGTTTCTTTCAACAGTTCCATTTGGATGTGTTCGGAAAGGACCCCCCCCCCCCGCCCCCCAACTAGCTTGTCCCTAACCATTTCATTATTAATCTCCTTTATTTTATCAAAATCACAGTGTTTGGTAAGCATTTTTAAAGCTGAAACATAATCGTTAATCGTTTGATTCGCCTTTTGCGTTATGCGAAAAAACTTTACTCGTTCTGACACAACTGACGGCAACGGCTCCACATCGTTCAAAATAGTTTTAACCAAAATATCATACGTTAAATCACTAGGAACCTTTGGTGAAATAATGTTCAAAATCCTATCAAACATACTTTTTTTCTGACTGAGGCCATTAAGACGTCAATTTTGTCGGTAGCGGCCACTTTTTTGGCTCGAAAAAAATAATTTATACGGTTTGAATACTTGTTCCAAGTATCTGTTTCGGGATCGAATTCCGCATAAAGACCTGA
>JAHWFP010163586.1:0-53742 GCA_023313725.1 Lithobius niger
AAAAGCTTTAAAGTTAACCTAGCCTACTTACAATGAGGATCCTCACACTTCTTCAGTACGGTTTCAAAAATCTCTGGTTCCAAACAACAACTAAGAAAAGCCATGTTCATGGTTATGAATAAATTATGTTCTCTGTTTTCAACAAATCGGTTGTCGTTCAGTTTCCCGTTGTAGGCCAAAAGAAGGCTACAGCAAACAATTCGGCAAGGAGCCTGTAAGCTGATGCTGCAGAACAGTGCGGAATGTGCGGTATTGCAGTAAATGCATCGTCAGCTTCAGTGGGATGATCACACAAAACCAATATTATTGATTGATGGGTGTTCCACTCAAATTTAATTTCCGTAGGTAGTTTAATTAATACGGTTTCACACAACACAGACTTCAATGTTGCATATATTCACACAAACTGACTTGATACACTATTCCCCAACAAATGCAGAAAGTAGATTATAGTTATTTGTATTCCAAGCCAATGCTATAGCACCATATTTTTTTTTTTACGGGCACACGCTTCAGCCTTAATTATGCCGCATTTCAGAAAATCACTACTGCAGATCCTCCAACTGCATAATCCTCACGAGAACTGGTAGAAATTCCTACCAGCAAGCAGAGCACTAGCGTGCGATGGCAGCACCACTCTTTTCCTCAATGCATTTTATTGATCCGTGAGTTACACATACAATTGGCTAGTCTACTGCATCAAGGGCGGGGATGAAGAGAATTGATGGATCACACTCCCAGTTAGCTAGTGACTAGGCTACCTCAGCCAGAAAAACAATATTTAAAAAAAAATAGCACCAGAAATAGACAGAGCCTCAGTTACAATTTTGGTAGTATTCATTTTAAAAGGGATGAAATCAACAAATAAATTTAATTATTGACCTCCATCCTGTCATTTTAGTTGTTCTTCATAATGTTATGATTTATAATTTTTTTCAAAGACTTAGTTTTTAAGGGAAAATATAGCAATGAAAGAAACGCAAACCATAATTAAAAACAAATGCTATAAATCCTGTATTTGTGGCCGGGTCTTCACCTTTCCCTATCATGAATTAGTAGTAGTCGGTCTCTAATTGTAGCCGGGTCTCTATTGTAGCTGGGTTAAAATGACTTGAACAGGATTTTGAAAAAAAAATACCTATTCATTAATGGTTACCACCATGTGTAGGTTTATTAAACAGTAATGGTAAAAGCATTCACGTGATATTATTTACCGACAAGGGCGAAACGAATACGGTTTCAGCAAGCGAAATAGCAGAACGTATGCTTGTTTGGGGCTCCATTCAACTGAATGGTTGACACCCAGGCCTAGGACAATTTTTACCAATTGATCATTTAATATCAATTAGCTCACACCAACAAAGATCTCTAGATAGACTGTTTCGCCCTTGTTTGGGCTCGTCAGTAGAGAATACTTTGTGGAGGAGAGCTAGGCTATTCGTTTCGCCCTTGTCATTTGCCCTAGCAAGCAAAGCCTAGCTCTCCTCTACAAAGTATTCTCTACTGACGAGCCCAAAAAAGGGCGAAACAGTCTGTCTAGAGATCTTTGTGGGAGAGAGCTAATTGATATTAAATGTTATTAACCGTTTTAATGGCAGACGCGTGGTTTTCATGTATTGATACCGTAAATTTCCTTTCTAAATTTTGTAGTAGCTGGTCTGTAATTGTAGCCTGGTCAAAATGGTGCGATTTTTAACCGGTAGCCCGGGCTACAAATACAAGATTTACGGTAATTTAAAGTGATCTAATCAAAGATGAGTATTGAGAAAAAAAAGTTTTTAGTAGTTTTCGATAGCAATCTTCTTTGGGGATCATTCAGTTGTTATTTTTATGGTAAAAAATGTAAGAGATACGTTGCACATATGAGCAGCAGCATTAGTCAAAAGTGTGAAATATCACCTGGGATGACTGCATTCCAGAGAATCCCTTCCCCCACTCGCTTTCTCTGTAAGGAGGTAGAGATGCTGGATGGGGAGTTAGCCTAAACAAATACTAATTGAAGGAGCTTGCATATTCTCTCGTGTTTATACCAATTTAAAAGGTTTTGAGAACCAAAGATTTAAATAATTTTGTTTTGTACCAAGCCTGATCTCTGACGTGGTCAATAAGGGGTTTATTTCAATCAGGTAGCTCACCAGCATGTTGAACTTCCATTGGCTAAAGAAAATGCATTTAATTATTTGTACACTCAATAGACTGTACCAGAAAGAGATACACAACTGAAGCTAAATCATTTTATATATTAAAAAAAAAAAAAAAAATCGAATTTGGGCTTACATTGTTCAGACATTTTGTTGTCTGGTATGCATGAAGACAACACCGTAGCAGTTTTTGCATAAATGGACTAAGTAACACTACATACGTGACTAGCTGTTTTCAGAAAATAAAAAGTCGATACAGGTTCGGCAGCCAATAAATACAAAGATGATTCAAACTAGTATTCACTGCTAATTTAAAAGAAGATTATTAAAAAACACGCCCACAGCTAAGTAAATGTCCTGATGACAAACTGCCAACCTAACAGTGCCAGCTGGTCGTTATGTCAGCTATGCACACATAAGCTTCGAACAGAAGTTAATATTATACTCTTCATGTCTTCAAGGTTAACGACAAGTTAGGTTATAACCTGCTTACTGTACGCATAGTACTATAGCCTAGGCTACTTGTAATTCCCAATTTTTAGACTAAATGTTATAACGATTTTAAAGGTACATGCATCCACGCTGGCTTTCCTATAAGACTCAGTTTTGCGACATTAGTTCTATCATATGTTGGCAACAGTCATTTTCTTGTTTTTCTTCTTTCGTGGGAGATAATTTTGTGATTTAAAACTCTAACCTGTCTAAATATTGCAAATGCTATTCTCACCAGGTCGCACGACACACCGGAAGGATTTATGTAGCTTTAAAATTCAATTGATTTGGGCTGACATTGTTCGGACATTTAGTTGTCTATTATGCATGAAGACAACACTGTAGCAGTTTTTGCATAAATGGACTAAGTAACACTACATACGTGACTAGCTGTTTTGCAAAAAATAAAAAGTCGATACAGGTTCGGCAGCCAATGAATACAAAGAATAATTCAAACCAGTATTCACTGCTAATTTAACTACACAAAATCAAAATAATACAAAAAAAAAAAAATCGAATAATAAAATGTATAATTATGAAGTTTTTGTTGGCTATAGACTACTGAGTGACTTAGAAATTGGATCGCGCAATCAAAGTCTCTTGTCAATCTAAAGTCAATCAATCTCTCAATAAGTCTCTTGTCAAAGTTAAAAATAGGAACCAATATTTCTGGATCTAAAATCCAATTCTATGCCAAGAAAAAAAAATAGTTTTAATTCATCCAGTATGGCAACGATGTTTCATACAAAACTTTTTCATAGCTAAACTGAGGGTTCGCACAAGATCACACATAAAAAATGCAAACATTTCAACAATTTTTTCCAAGATCAACACAGGTTTTTTCAAGTACCTTTATAAATCATCATTTTTCAACGATTTTTTTCAAGGATTTTCAAGACCACTACTACAAGATTTTTCAATCAACAAGCTTTATCAAGAACTTTTACAAGACCAATAGGCCTACAGTTTTTTCAAGGCCTTAATTTTATAAATCAACGAGCTCAAATAGGGCCTAGTTTCAATGGGGAAGGGCCAAACCATCTCGCCAAACACTTCATGTTCTAATAGTATGCAGAAAAAAAAAGCTGGAGAAAAAATGGTTTCCTTCTTTTCGTTTCGTATTGTTGTTATAGGGCCAAAATTGAATTAGGCCAGTACCTTGGCTCGAATTTCACCAGGCAAGGTAATGAAAACTTTTATTTCTTCAGCTTTTTTTCCCGCATCTTCGTTTTTCCTAAATTTGCTTTAAAAGCCAGTAAACAACTAACGAAAACAGATGGAGCAACAAAATTTAAAAAGAAAAGCTCAACATTTTAATCTAGGGCACTATTGTAAGTCACGACAACAAAATGTAAATAAAGAAAGAAATCACAAGGTAAAGGGTAAATGAAGCAAGCAGTTTGCATTAAAGACTGGTCCTCACAAGGCCAGTCTTTAATGCAGACTGCTTGCTTCATTTAACAAAATGTAATTCAAGGGACTTCAAGGATGTAGCTAACAATTTCAAGAAATTCAACACCTTGAATTTTTTCTTAATAAATTCAAGCACTTTTAAGAGCTCACAAGCACCTTACGCGAACTCGTACACTGAACATAAGTAGCCTTACCAAATTTTTTTACATCGAAGATTGTTAACCCTTTTTTATTGGACTAGGAATTGGATTTTATGGCTAAAAAAAAGCCGCTCTTTTTTCATTTTTTAAAAAGTTCCCCCAATTTCCCTTAAAATGTTAATACAAAATTTAACATTTAGAACAAATTTCACAGATGACAGTTTTGCAGACCATATAATTTTTAAGCAATACTTTACTGCTTAAGTGCGTAATCATTTATTAATAAAGTAGTGCTTTAAAAGTTTACAGGTTCGTTTTTGATACGTAATTTTCATGCGATCTATCTGAATTGATTGTGCCACTTCCATTTTGCTGCTTCTTGTGAACTAACAACTCAACCACTGGCGTGTCCCTCACCTTTATCAACGCTATAGCTGGCTAACATTAATAGGCAAGCCGGAAAGCAGCCAAATTACCAAAGAAAAAGTAAAACGAGATATTTAGTTTTTGCATTTCACTCAGTCGAAAACAATAAACCAAACAGGGAAAATCATACACTAGAAATAACGCGCAGCCACCTTCATGCACTTACGTTTCATCGGAGTGGCGCGAACTGACAACCTAGTCCGTCTCCAGATCACTGACAAAACAAACACCTTGGTTAAAATGGCTACGCCACCAGGCCATGGAACACCAACGAAATGCAAGCACACTCAAGGAGTGAGTCAAAAACGTTAATATTCTGAACCACACCTTCGGAATCTTGTGAAGATAACAAAATGCTCCTACGCTCGGTTATTCCATACATTTATGCGGAAGACACAGAAAAAACTTGAGAGCCTGAGGTTGCACACCCTTGAGCCACAAACATAAGCACAGCCAATCACAGCATCAGTCTTGGACCCATCAGTGAGATTTATAAATACACCCTCTGCAGCTGGCCGAAAAACTGCGATACTCCTGCGGGATCAGCCTTTCAAAAGGCTAAACTGCACTAGGATATGGTACCTCTCATGGGTAGTCCTAAAACCATACTCAGCCATCCCATGGTAGTAAAACCTGCAGAGTGCAGACCCACAATATGCCCGTTAACGATTTGCGAATCCCCACCTTTGATTGAGATTCTTGGCTAAGGCATACACTCCCTCCACTTCCAGAGTAGGATTCTTTGGTATATACCATGCAAGTTGAGTGCACTAAACTCACAAAAATTATGTAAACTTTCAAATGTTTCAACTGCGACAGTACAGCAAAGGTAATTGCTTACGCCTGAATGACAGGATGGCTCCCCTATTTTTAGATAAAAGATCTCCACTGGACTGGAAAAAAACGCCTCCATCGAATATTTTTAATGACATATTGCTGGCTGAGTTTTACACAATAGTCAAACTTAGATCGGTCAACTGCATGGTTCAAACATCACAACAACATCCTATTGCTCCCCAATCAGTATCAGTTAAAGCCCGCGAAGGCACTCAGTGAACGGCTGTATTGTTGCAACTACCCCAGTAAGCCTGTTATCAAAAAGTAGGCCAAGAAATCTGGCCACTTTAACAACCAGTATTGGAATTCCCCCTAGGTGGAGCGCAAGGTCAGGATGCAGTCCACGGCGGCAAGAAAGGTGAATGCAGACAGTTTTCTTTGGAGAAAACCAAAAACCATGGGCAAAGGCCCAATTACGCACCATGTTAATAGAAAACTGTACTTGCCTTTCGCCCGAAGCCTTGTTACTTGTTTGGAAGCAGACACCGAAGTCATCTACAAACTGGGACCGTGGTATGGAGATGTTCTGATCTAGTAATTTATTACTGCACAGTCTACACCAAAGGTAGGTTAGTTACGCTTAAAACACAAACTTGGTGCACACCATTGGCCTATCTGCACACATAAAAACTGATCAGACAAAACGGCTCCCACGCAACGAGGCAAGCCACCGACATGGCCACGGACATTCTTCAATTCCACATCGCCAGGTGGTATCACTAAGCTTTCTCATCTAGATTAAAGAATACAGCAACTAAGTGTTGCCTCTAGGAGAAAGCTTCTCGGATGTGTAAGTATGTGACAACAAGTGACCCAGTGGTAAAGTGGTATTGGCAGAATCTACTGTGTCAATCAGAATACACCAGTAGTTTCGTCCGACTAATCATTCGTTGTCAAGCCACCCAAAAGCAGCTAACAAAGACAGATAATTAGTTATGTAGGCTGATAGCTCGAAGGATTTAAAGGATTATGGGTTTTAAAATGGAATGGTATGGTTTCAAAAATTAAAATAAAAGGTGGGGGGGGGGGGATGAGAGGTAGGGTAATGAGGTGTGAGCCAGCAAAGGGAAGGAGGGGGGGAGGCAGATACGATGGTTAGTTAGTAAATTGCCCAACACTATTGTTTTGTCCACCTGGCAGAAACAATTTGGAAAAAAAAATATCGATCAATTCGCTAATTATCAACCACTCTGGCAGCAATGGAGGACGTGTGAAAAATATTTAGCATCCAGTGCCTGCAGTATTACAGGCTGTGCTGAACTTCATGTGTAATATGAACACGCAGTACTACAGGTTTGGGAATTGTAACTGAAGCCATCATGACCATGCACCATTTATCTGTGGTGGCAACTTGAATAAGAGTAAAGATGGTAGCAACGTGGAGGCTGATTCCTTAGTAAACATGGCATCATTTGAAACTTTTTTTTCTAGAAACAAGGGTACAGCTTATCCCAAATTAAAATGTTCCACACAAAACCCATGTAGGCTTGATCTGACTACGAGTTCACAAAATGTAGAACAACAATTATTTTTAAAAAATGCCTCCCTTTATTTGTGCTAACCGAAAAGCGAATTTTTCAAAATGATCGCTTTTACCTAGGACCAAACCTTAGACAAAGCAAAGGCGTGTGTTTTGCGACGTTAAATACTTTTAAGCGAACAAAGCATTTTGAGTCAGTTATTTTGTCTCCACAATAAAAAAATACAAAACAATAAAAACAAATAAGCCTGTACCAGGATAGATTCTGAAAGTCTTATACCCTAATTATCTTTTGAAAGATAGACGATACCAATATCAGTAGTAACAAACTCCGAACAATACCGAAATAGGCCTCTCTCCCATCGTACCGGAATGTCTTAGTGAAAAGACTGTACCTGCCAACCCCAAACCTTCGCGATTTGAGATTGTGCTTTTGAATGACGGCCAGTGACATGGGTGCGTAGAAGCTTTTCATTCTGTGACACCCTGTATAACATAACATAACAAAAATACACCACCAGAGTTATAAAACTATAAGGTGGGAAGGGAAAAAGTTCAAGGTGCCAGATAGCGATCAAGCCTAGCCTTGCAAGCGTTCAAGCTAGGAGCACACATAACTTCACGGGGAAGGGCATTCCAGGCATTAATAACCCTATGGTTGAAGAAGGAGCCACGCAACAGGGTGCGAGCGTACGGTTTGTGAAGTTTGTGGGGATGGCCCCTCGACGGTCTTAGAGGGTTGATAAAGAGCTTCTCTTTGAGGAGCTTATCAAGCTGATGGACGATCTTGTAGGTCTGCAAAATGTCACCTCTCAGCCTCCACTTTTCAAGGGTTTGAAGGTTCATGATCTCCAACGTTCCAGGTAAGGGAGGTCACGAAGTCCAGGGACAAGTTTCGTGGCACGCATTTGTACCTTCTCAATGATGGTGCAATCTTTGAACAGGAATGGACACCATGCCTGGACACAAAAGTCCAGGTGTGGGCGGACTAATGAGGTGTAAAGCATTCTCATTGTAGCAACATTGAGGAAAGAGAAGTGGTGCTCAATTTGGCCGAGGGCACTGTTAGGTTTTTTCACTGCAGCGATGCACAGTGCTCCGGGTTTCAGTCTAGAGTCAATGATGACACCAAGCGATTTGATTTGGGTGGAATGCTTTACGGCAGTACCATTTAAAAGGTAGGTGTGCTGAGGATCGTTGTGGGCCAAGTGGAGCACTTCACACTTTTCATTGTTAAAGGAGAGTTTGTTAACACTGGCCCATTGTCGGATGGCATTCAGATCACGCTGGAGGGCAAGGATATCAGAACTGGTTGTAAGCCTCTAAAGATTTTAGAGTCGTCAGCGAAAAGGTTGCATAAAGAAGTAACGACACCAGGAAAGTTGTTGATATACACGAGGAAAAGGAGGGGGCCAAGCATGATGCCTTGGGGCACACCACTGGTTACAGGCATCCATGTCGAATGGGCTCCTTCGACGGACACATACTGGTATATCCACGATAACTTTTGGATTAATTACCTGATTCACTTCTAACTTTCAACATGGATTCTATGCCCTAATGCTGAATTTCAGTTCCTAAATCCACAAGTTTTAAATAGGTGTTTCTGACTCAAATATGAAAAAAGCATTGTTTTTAATGTGAAATTTTAATCTGCTCTAGGCTACGGATCGACCGATAATCAGATAGGTTTCGATATTGGCCAACACTTTTCATACGATACTCGGATTGGCATTGGATTGGTTTATTTGTCCGACACCGATGTCAGTTTTGCTGTCAAATGCACCTAGGGCACCTGCCGCGCCGAGTTTAGTTTTCAAAAATCGCTCCGGTTTATTAGGATTAAATTTACGAACGACCGCATTTCCAAATCCGGTTATGAAAGTTTTGATTTACGAAAGCGATTTTGATTACTAAATGTATTAATACTAACATAACGTCTAGTGCATTATGTTTGTTGTTTAACTAATACATGTAGCCTATAACAATAATAATATTTTGTAATGCCTTCAAATAAACTTGTAAAAGAAATGGTAACAGTTATAATTTTATTTTCAGCCATAAGAAGTAAGAATGGTAATATTGTATTTAAAAATATCACAGGGTTTACCTTGAAAGTTGAACCATCATAAACGAAGAAAACGAGCACAATTTCATGATCAAAGACATTTGAACAGTACAATAGCTTTTGTTTTCGATAGTCAATTGCCCTGGAGATATTAAACCCAGCTCCTCATCCGCCACACTCACAAGTCAACAGAAACACTTCGTCAAACAGGTCCGCCAGCATCGTTTAAATATGATAGTTGTTGGAGCCTCCAGTATTTGTTGGGCCAATGCTCCATTTGTCCCTTAGCACCTTGCTGAACTATCCATGCAGCAGTATCGCATTCCTGGTTTAGAAGGGGAATGAAGCAACTGACTGTAAAAAACGTACAAGATATTGTACAGTTCAAATATCTTTGATCGCGGAATTGTGTGTGTTGTCTTCATTTAGAAATATTTTATTTCTTAATTCTTATATCATGAAATATTTGCATCAGATCGGATGAGTAAAAACTTGTATCAATCAAGCCCTACTCTTGGATAAAAAAATATTCAGGGAAGTCAGACTAATGAACCATCAACTGTTAATGGTCGCGAACACTGATAAACAAATTTATCAATGTGGTAGCCTCTTGTCAGTTCTGGTTTTTTGTCACACAGGTCTTGGCTAAGGTTGGGCAATTTTACGATACAAGGGGTCCATAAATTAATGACCTATTTACAAACATCAATTAAAAAAATTAACAATCGCAATGAGGTTTCGTTCATCGGAAAAAAAACAACTCGAAAGTGTTACTCCAAAAATAAATTTTAATTCACTCTAATACTTGCCACATGCGGTCTACTTGATGCATGCGAAACATCTAGCCACTTATCAATCAGCTCCAGGCATTTAAACCCGTTTCAATCATTTGGAGCTGGAGCTTTCAGTCCTACTGGGGGGGCCGCCCCCCCCACACCATCTTTTTTCTGTCGGATATGTAAAGGACCTAGTGTGCAAAACCATGCGACTAACAGAACGGAGCTGTAAGCAAGAATTGAAAATTGCTTTCACTGTTAATTTTTATAGGCATTCGTAAATAGGGCAGAAATTTAAGGACACACTGTGTTTCGGCATAGTACAACATTGATATCGTCAGGAGCAGATAAAGCAAGTCACATGGGTTCTAATGAATACAATGTTCATTAGTTCCTGGTATCACCTTACTTACAAAGCTGCGTATCGTGTGAACGATAATATCGCATCCACGAAACAAAACTGGTTTAGAAACAAAGAGATTTTAAAAGTATACAGATATATTCTCACAATCGATACAGAGTAAAGAGTACAAGAAATCTGTCCTTGATAAACTCATGTAGGCCTAGCCCACTGAAGAGTCCTAGCTTTTTTCGACAATAGGAGCAATTAAATTATTTTTAGAATATGACAGGTAAGAAGGTTTACATTTGACACGATAAAAGTAAGGCAACATTTAATATTTCTTTTAAATTTGTTTTTTAACTAGTTTTTAAAGTGCTGAGCTACGATCAGCATCAGTGCCTTGCTGCATGTAATTGTAAAATTTATTATATTAGTCTAGGGACTGAGTGGTTAAAGAATAACTAGTTTGTTTTCCATGCGATATATCCATATAATATGAATGATATATCATAACATATTTCTCCCGATACATTTCAATTGAAATCGAACGATCGTCCATCCTTAGTTATTGCTCCTGCTATTGGCCGCATTAGTATGGCCGAGCGGTAGGATTCCGGCCTTTGGTCTTCAAAGGTCGTGGGTTCAACTCCCACTCAGGCAGCCTGACATTTAAGTCCAAAAGGCAACGTAAATAGGTTTGCATCTACAAACCCTACAACACAACTTTTTTCTCTGAGAACAAATTGTTTGTTATATTTTTTTTAGCAATCCATGAACAGGGTGGTCCACAAAAAACTGACTACCCAAAATTTTTTAAGTACAACTTTCTAGTTAGCACCCCTTAGAACCAGAAGAGAGAAATCAAAGCTAATGAAACTGGAAGATTTCAGTTTTCTCTCCTGTTTTTGAGGGGTGCTAACTAGAAAAGTTGGACTTAAGAAAATTTTGGTTGTCAGTTTTTTGTGGACCACCCTGTATTATTATTACCCACATGAAGGAATCAACATTCACTGTAACACTGCTGTGACTAAATCAAAACCAACAACGTAGCCTACCTACATGTTGTACGTTGTACTATAAATGTTCTTAAGTTGGCTTTTCTTGCATTAAACGCTATCCACTCACCTCTTTTAGGCTCAGTAGCATCACTATTATGCAAAGAGGTAACCCAAGATTCAGCGTGGCTACGTTGCAAACCAGAGGAAGCTACATCACGAGAGGGTTTTTCAGGATGGGATAGAGGTGCTCGCCCTCAGGAAAGGAAACAAGGAAATCAAGGAATTAGGAGTTGAGGGATTGTAGCTTTGTTTTATTTGTCTGCCATAAGCGTCCTTAGGCCAGTCAAAATACGGTTGAAAAAGGAATTAATTAGCAACAAGCTACAAATTTGTGGGATGGTGTCTGGTGGCGTGCTAAACAACATACTAAAAGTCCCCTGAAATCCGACCACTGTGTTGGCCGCCATCTTTGAAACACGGCGCCCGAAAAAGGTTTTTCGAATATATCTCGGTAACGGTTGCTCGGGCATGAAAATATGTTCTCTTCAAAAATGTACAGCATCCAATTTGCTACAAAAAAATGTTCTATTCATTTTTTCGTCGATTCAATGATTCAGCAACAAACGTTGTAGAAGAATGTTGAGGTAATGCGCCATCTAGGAAACATGCACCCGAAATAAGTTTTTCCCAATATGTCACGGAAACGGTTGTTATAATAATGTTTAATTCGAAATTTAGAGCATGGAATTGTCTGCCAAAAGGTTCTATTCAATTTTTTTTAACTGAGTCAATGATTCAGCGAATAAACACTGCCAAAGAGGCCCCTAATGCACATTACATTACACTTCATGGAATTGGGCGGCTTGGGGCCCAAAATTGATGGAATTTTTAACTTTCTGCGAAAAGCGTTAATACACATGTATGAAGAATAACTGGGAAAAAATAGCTATGATAGCAAGTTCAAAAACTGGAGAATGTCATTTATCCCACCAAATATGGTAGTTATAGTGATTTTCATGTTCAAAGTAATCTTGCGAGCCATCTAAAACCCAAAAATGGATATGCTTACGATTTTCTGAAAAGTGGGGATCTATTCTTTCCATCAATCCTACCCGAGATTGTTTAACTTCGATAGGGACCGTCCTACGCCCATTTAAAGATGAACAGATAATGATATAGCAGCGAAAAGTGTGATGATTTTCGAATTCAAAGTGCTCTACCGAGCCTCTAATACCCAGAAATGAGCATGCTTAGGATTTTATGAAAGGTGGGGATCTATTCTTTCCATCAAGCCTAACCGAAATTATTTTGCTTAGATACGGACCGACCCATGCCTATTTAAACATGAAGAGAGTTGAAGAGGGGTGACGGTGAAAGCATATGTTACTTTTCAAATTCAAAGGCTCTTGTGACCCCTCTAATAGCCCGAAATGAATACGCTTAGAATATTCTGAAAGGTGGGTATCTATCCTTTCCATCAATCGTAACCGAGATTGTTTAGCTTTGATAGAAATACAAATATGAGTATTACAATGGCACTCTGAAATTCAAAATAGCTGCTACACCAATTATAGTTACACCTTAACATACGCGTAGGAAGGTCCCTATCTAACCTAAACAATTTCAGTTCCGATTGATGAAAGAATATCTCCCCTCCTTTCAGAAAATCTAAGCATGTCCATTTCTGGCTATTAGAGGCTTGCAAGGGCACTTCTAATTAGAAAATCGCCACACGCTTTTCCCGCTGCGCCATCACCACTTCATCTTTAAGTTAAACAACTTCGGTTAAGGATGAAGGAAAGAACAGATCCCCACCTGCCAGAAAATCGTAAGCGTCCTGAAAACGTCCATTTCGGGCTATTACAAGGCTGGCACGAAAATCAATGTACGCTTTTGCTGCTATGCCATTACCTCTTCACCTTCAAATGGGCGTACGACGGTCCCTACCTAAGTTTAAAACAATTTCAGTTAGGATTGACGGAAACAATAGGTCTCCACCTTTCAAAACATCCTAAGCATGTCCATATTCGGCTATTAGTGAACTTGCCAGTTGTTCATCAGACTTTATGGAAGTCATTTCTGCTTTCTCCATGGAGTAATACGTAGATACTATCCTGATCATTTAAATTCCTTTTCAAACAAACAGAACACAAATAAAATACATCTTCCTCAGAAATATTTAAGTTAAAGCAACAGTTTGGGAGGAAACGTGAAAAATGTACATTTTATGCCATTTGTAGTGCTTCTCGATGACTCAAACTGCACTACTAGGTCAATTTTTGACCAAACTGTTGCATTTAGCAAAATGTTTGTAGAGACAAAAAAGGCTACAAATTTATTTTCTTAAATTATGCATAGAGGTGATTTTCTTGTAGGGGCGATGGTTTGGGAGGAAAAGAAGAAAATGTGTGTTTCGGGGTAAATGGCAGCCATTTTTCCAAAATGGCGGACAACGCAATGGTCAGATTTCAGGGGACTTTTAGTATGTTGTTTAGCACGCCACCTGAGACCATCCCACAAATTTCTACCTTGTTGCTAATTAATTCTTTTTTTTGCCCATTTTTTTACCTAATTTTACTGAACTACTTGGAGAAAAATTATTTTCGCAATCATACCATAAGACCATTTCAAATAACCCCCAAACTTGTGGCAATTTGGTGTCCTAACAAGACTGACCAACTCCTACCAATTCTAACACCTCCAGCCATCATGCCCGACGTCGTAGAACTAGGTCAGGTCAACGTTAAAGATACAAAGTGATCAAATCTGGCTATAATTGCTATAGCCTCTTTATCATTGTCAATAGGACTACCATTATCTGGAAGGCCTACCACCTTATGTACGGGTATGTAGCTTCCTGTGGTAGCTGCTAAGTAGATTAATTTTTCACATGGTAACGGTATGTAAAGACAGTTTTACTTTATATTCCACGTCATCAGACGGTTTTCAACTCTTCAGTACACCAATGACCAAGCCACATTGAGTTGACTCTTTCTTTCTTTCTTCTACTAACCTGTTGACTCTATGCCCCCCCCTCCCCCACCCAAACAATGGTAAGTGTGTAGGAATCAGATCATTACTGTTTAGTAGGAACCATTGGTTAGGTTGATTGAGTGTGGGTTGCATTTCATTATTGCTGCCTTTTCCAAAATTAAGCAGCAGTGATATCGTGTGCATTTTGCTGCAAAAATTGTTAAAAGAATTTCGGTAGAAGATTGACACGTAATAGCCTGTAAACTTAAAATCCCAAAATTTTTCCAAAGCATGTCAATGAACCTTGAAGGACCACAAACGGGTTATTAATTAACAATGTTAAGACAATTAAACAAATTTGTTACATGCAAGCTCTTATCACTAGACCTATCGCAAGCAGGAAGTGATAAATCATGTTCCACTTATCGATACATAATTTACTGTTAGGCTAAGTACTTTTATTTATGTTATTGTTTCAACTTAAATTGCACACCGATATCTGAGACAGAAAACAGACATGAGAGTTTGTCTTATGTACGACGGAGCGACTCCCGTACGGCGTAGCACACCCGATAACTGGGGATTTAGTCAGCTTGCAGTTACTTCCACTGATAGGCTGCCATCAGACGACTTCCACGACCGCTTTTGATTAAGGCTAACTGTGACATGAAGGGTTTGCAACTTGTAAAAGACAATTTTGCGTGTATTAATTGACAGTGTCAGATTACAAGCATCAACTGCTATTAACAATTACAGTTCCAGTATCAACAGTTCAAATGCCAGCCACGTAGAAACACAGTTCAGAGTGACATGTTGGACTGTACGCGACATTTTGCATCCCGAATCATGAATTTTGCATCTACAACTAACTACGCGGTTAGTCGGAAATAGAGTTGTTGTACAGACTTCCAACTGTGAATCAAATGCGGATACAAATGCTACGAAGGTGGTGGCCATTGTCCTTACACTGTGTAATCCACTGCGCTAGAAAAAATTAACAGCAACAAGACACTACACACCGATCTTCTTACAGTACCTTAACAGCCTCTATAAAAGGAGCACCCGACCACGACTAATCTTTGGTCATCACGGCAGATTCTTACACAGCATCTCGCTACACACCAGTTATTGATTCACAGCCTAGTCCCACTCTGCTCAGCGAAAATGTGATGGGTGATCTTGTAAATGTGTCTAAACTCTGTATTGCCAAAAATCGGGCTAGGGATTGTGTAGTCAATCATCACAACCACATCACCTGCAATGATAATTCTGTGAAAGTGATCTAAGATGTCATCAGTGTTACGGCCACGGATGTTGGGAAGGGAGTTACTACCATCATTGGAGATTCCACAGTTCGCTCACTTCGGGGTAGTAACCACCCGAGGTCCAAAACTTGGTCCTATCCTGGTCTTCGACCAAAGGATCTCCAGGAGTGCTTGCCCCACCTTTTGTCTGTTTGTGACCCACTCGGAACGGTGGTCATCTATGCTGGTACAAACAGAATAAGCGAGGAAACACCGAATCGAATCGTGTGCAGCCCGAGCGACTTTCTACATCTATCCGAACTGCATATCCGGATATTCGAATTACATTTATTGGCCTATTCCCAAGGCTCGGCAAGGGCAACCTGGATCTCGACAAGAAAGTTATACACACAAACGCCCTCTTAAGAAACCTGTGTGTTGAAAACAATTACTCGTTTGTGTCCATTGACAGTGCCATTTGTAAGGATCGTACCCTATTAGCTTGGGACTCGATACATCTCACATCCCGAGGAAAGTATGCCCTGCAAACGAAACTCCTTAGACTACATGCGTCGTGGGAAAACCACTACTCTTAACGGGGTCTAACCCCATGGTTGACTTAACACCTTGCTTACCTCCTCAACTTAATCGTAAAAATTTGAAATGTGTCTTTTTTAATGTCCGTAATATTGGGTGTTTTCGGGAGTTGGTGCAGAGGGATATCTTTGACATTATCTTTGTGGTCGAAAGCTGGCTGCATCCTGCTTTTACTGATGGCATGTTGGTGGATGTCAAAAAATACACTGTTATACGTCGTGATCGGTGTAGTTTGGGTGGGGGCTTACTTGTTGTCCACCGTTGCGATATACAATTGGTGGTTGAAAGTGTTGCACTTGGTGTGGAATGTACTGCGCTGCTCCTGCCTTGTTTTAAAATTAATGTTGTTTTGGGGTACCTCCCTGACAGTCATGATGAGGAAGTTATCACCTCGCTTTGCAATTTCACAATTAACTCTTTTGAAAATCAGTACTCCTGTATAGTTCTCGGTGATTTTAACCTCTCCACTGTGGACTGGGGACGAAATTGGGCCACGGACAGGCTCCACGGTCTTTTCCTGGAGCTCCTAGCACCCTTGGGGCTCTTTCAACTTGTTGTAGAACCCACTAGAGGAAACAATACTTTGGACTTGGTCTTCAGCGATAATGAGAGACTTGTTTTTGATCTGAAGGTGGATGATCATGTCAGCAACAGTGATCACTGTGCTGTTTCCATCTCTATAAACCTCCCTTTTTCGGTCCCTACTCTTCTTGACGATCAAGGTGTTGGTTCTAAGTCATATGGCAGGGTGGATTATGACAAGCTGCTTGATTCATTGTCGTGTGTTGATTGGGGTGCCCTTATATTTAGGGTCCATCCAACTATCGACCAGGCATGGAATTGTTTCCTAAATATTCTCATGGAACATGTGAAACTTTGCAGTGCGCCCTTTCATGGGAACAGATCCAGATCGGTCCATTTACCTAGACACCTGAACAAACTGCGTCTAATAAAACTCAAACTTTGGAAACACTATAAGTTTAATTGAAGCAAAGAGAACAGGCTTGTATACAATAAAATACGCTTACTCTACTCCAACTGTATGGAAACTTGGCACAGCTCACGGGAGGCGGCTATCATTCGTGAAGGCAGTCATTCTGCCCTATTTCGGTTTTATCGCTCTAAAACATCTCTACCTAGAACACTACCTCCCTTAAAAGTGGGCAACCGTTATTTGACAGATGATCTTGCAAAGGCTGAATTGTTCTGTTCTTCCTTTGCGTCAAATTCAATCACGGATGATGGTGCCCCTCTTCCCTCGCCCTTACTTCCTAGGCCCTTTAACGACAAATGTGATTGGGTGTCCTTCTCTGCTACTGTAGTCTCAGCTGCCATTAATAAGATTAAACCTAGCCACTCGCGGGGTCCAGACGGCATTTCTGCTTTTCTTGTCAAAAAATGTTCACAGGAACTTTGTTACCCTTTCTCCAGAATCTTCACACTCTCCTTTGAGCAGGGTCGGATTCCTTTCATGTGGAGCTCAGCCTTAGTCATTCCAATCTATAAGAAGGGGTCTTCTTCTGAACCCTCAAACTATCGTCCTATTGCTTTAACCTGTGTGGCCTGTAAGATTATGGAATCTGTTATTCGGGACGTTATACTGGAGTTTTTTGAGAAGCATTCTGTCATCAATACTGACCAATTTGGCTTTCTCCCTGGTCATTCTGCTACTCTTCAGTTGTTGGTTGTCCTCGACCGTTGACTAGTGAGCTTGATATTGGTGTCCCTTACGAAACGATATACTTCGATTTTAAAAAAGCATTTGAGTCGGTGATTCATCGTAAATTATTGTTTAAAGTTGAAAATTGTGGTATTGTTGGGGATCTCTCTAGATAGATCTCTGCCTTTTTGAACAACCGAACACAGCGGGTATCTATTGCCAACACACTCTCTTCTAGTGTGTCTGTGCCATGTGGGGTGCCCCAGGGCTCTGTCCTGGGACCACTGCTTTTTGTTATTTACTTAAATGACCTGAAGTTTGTAAATGATGATATATTTGGGTATAAATTTGCTGACGATCTAAAAATTGGCATTGAAAGTTACCTGCAGTGCGGATCTGTCAGTCTTGATCAGGAGTCCCAAAACGTGGCCGAGTGGTCCCGCAGATGGCATCTCCCAATCTCAACTAACAAATGTTTTACCTTCCATGTTGGCCATCAGAACGTTTGTTCCAATTATCGTTTGGAGCAATCTACACTGCCATCGGTCTTAGAGGTTAGAGACCTTGGTGTTTGGTTTTCACACAACCTGACGTCATCACTCCACTGTCACAAAATCTCAGGTCAGGCTTATCGTCGGGTAGCCATTGTAAACAAATGCTTTACGTCAGGGCACTAGCGCGCACTGAAGTATGGGCCTTCAAGGTTTTTGTAAGACCACTCTTAGAGTATGCGACCCCAGTGTGGTCACCGCATCTAGTGGGGGATATTGCCCTTCTTGAGGCTGTTCAGCGTCAATTTACTAAGCATCTTCCAGGCTTTCGAGATCTGAGGTACTCGGAACGTCTTAATAGACTGGCCTGGAACTACTCGAGTTGAGACGTATCAAGTTTGATCTTATTTTGACATTTAAGATTTTACATGGTCTTACTGCTGTGAGCCTCCCATTCTTTGATTTGGCCCCGGGACATATTTGTACTAGGGGTCACCAATGGAAACTTGTTAGACAGGTTTCTATTCACAATACTCGCCTGAATTTTTTCTCGGTTCGGGTGGTCCGTATTTGAAATGCTCTGAGTAAGCATGCTGTAAACCAGTCCACAGTGGAAGAGTTCCGCCGCTCGCTGGCAACTGAGAATCTCCTTCCCTTTCTTAAATACCAAATCTAGGTAACGGTGTCAGTGGCTCACCGCCCTTCCGTTTTCCTACAACCATGACGTGGTTGTAACTATATTATTATTAGTTATGTAAAAGAGATGGGGGAAAAGAGCACAGCGTCGCTATTTATAGTGATTTCACATGGAATAATTCGCTTCAGGATGGGGGCTGGCCACGGCCGGACGCGGCCAACCCTCTTTAGCAGATTCTGGAGGGCCAGCGCGACTTGATTTCAGACTGTTTAATTATAAGCGGCTGTTGTCAACCTCCTTGTTTTGACAACAACCGGTGGCGGGAAATTTTTAACTACAATTGCTTTGTTAGCATTTCCAGCAGCGCGGCACGGCGCGCGTTCGGATTTCAGACGGAATAATTAAAGCGTGCCGAGCAGCGCCAGCCCGTGCTGGCCCGGGTTGTTGCGTAGCGGCCGTCGTGGCTGCAAAAATTTCTAGTCTGAAGGATCTCATGGAGCTGATCCCCAAGGATGCTGAGCATTTATATACATTTGATGATGAAATATTGATTTTATTATTGAACAGGAGACATCTGGTGACAAAGTTTGTAACCCTCATCATTCTAATACCCGCTCAGTGTTTTGCAGTAACCAAGTAACCACATAATTTGAAATTAGAAGCTCAAGGCTTAAACATTGACAAGGTTCCAGTGGCGGAACTACCATACCGCAAAACCCGCAATGCGGGGGGACCCGCGACAAAGGGGGCCCGGCCCGGCTGAGGCCATCCGCTCCATTAGAACGATCCGAAAGCAAGTAAGGAATTCCAGTTTACAAACCCTAAATTTAACTAAAAAAAAAATTTAATAGAAGTGAACGTGAACTAAGTTGCGTGAATAACAATTTGTAATCGTGCATGCATTACGGTCACGTAACTAGTAAACACGAATTTACACGATACTGTCTATTTACTAAAATTATTGAACGTCGTCGTGGCTTTGCGTCGACACAGATCGTTGTGTTTCGCTGTTCGCGTTTTATCATAGTGGGGAATCCCATTCTTCCCTCCGCCCTCCCGCGTTTTTCGTTTCGCCTCTTCGGTTGCTAAGGGAACAACTACTTCATACCGAAAGTAAAACTTTGCAACACTTGTTGGGCCGAGCGCGCCATTAGTTTGTGCATTTCTTTGCGCGATTTTATTGTGGATAAGGACAAATCAGCGAGATCCAGTCATCAAGGGTTAAGTACAACCAGTGAAGCAGCAAAATAAAAAATAAAAAGAGCGCAAACTTGCAGTGATTTGGCGTTCATCGCAATAAATTCAGAAGAAGCAATATCACACCCAAAAACAAAAAAAACGTTTCCATGACTGGTTGGCCTACTGTTGGTTCGGGGGAAGGTGACCACGTTCACCCAGCCAATAGGCCAGTCAGTTGTGCAAACAAAAAGTTGGTATCATTATCAGTACCATTATCACAAAAAGAACGATAAGAAGCTCGTCTGCAGCTTGCCAACAAAGTTAAAATCCCAGCCTGCTTCACCTGTATTCAAATTCCAATTTTAACTGAAATTTAAAAGTTTCTTAGGCTACAGGGGTGGTGCCACAGGAGGGCAGGGGGAGGGCCAAATAGGCCCTCAAATAGCATAAGATGCTTCAGCTTTCGGGGCTCTGCCCCAGACCCCACTGGGGGAGCTTTCAGAGCTCCCCCATGCCGCAAAACTTTCAGGTGTGAAGGATCTCAAGAGGGTGGGGGATTGAAGGTTAATGTCGCATAGACAGCTAGGATCTCATTGAGTTGATACTCAAGGATGCTAAGAACTTCTGTAAATTTGACGATGACATTGATGGTTACGGACAAAAATTGATTTTATTATTGAACAGGAATATTACTGGGGTATACTCTTTTGCAAAACGTGCTTTAGCTACTTGAAGCAGTTTTGCAATAAAGAACATTTTGCTGGCCCTCAGCCCGGCCGGCTAAAAATGGTTTCCTTTTTGCCTGAAACGTACTTAACCTGATAATTTTGCATTACATTGTCCTCAATGGAATGTCTCCCTGGAGGTTTTTCGGTTGCGTGTAGCCGCCTGCTTGCATGTCCATCTTGCGCCTGCGCGACGCAGTCCTCCTCAATAAAAGCGGGAGCATGGCTGCTTCCGGCATTCATTTGACCTCAAATGGTACCTTGACCTGAAATTTGACCTCATAATGGTATACAAGATCCTTCACGGTTTAGTTGGTATCGATCTTCCTCTTTTCAATTTGGCCCCACTAAGCATCAACAACCGTGGTCATGGCTGGAAATTATCATTCCCTGCTCCCTGACTTGACTATCGGCGAAATTTTTTCTCCGTTCGGACTGTTTTCATTTGGAACGCTCTTCCAGCGGAAGTGGTAGATGCCCCAAATCTAAACTCTTTTAAACGACGCCCCAAGTACCCAGATCTTGTTAAATTTCTTAAGCGTCCAATTCTGACACATAAGTCATTCTTTTGACTAAAATTTACAAGGACCAGTGTAAGTGGCTCTCCACCCTTCTGACCTCCTACCACTCTTGTGGTGAATTGTACATTATTATTATTATTTTCCTCTCAATCTGTCAGGCGGTGACTCGAGAGGGGAGGCAGGGCGGGCCCTTGGTTAAGTACGTTTTAGGCAAAAAAGAAATCATTTTTAGCCGGCCAGGCTAAGGCTGGCAAAATGTTCTTTCTTGTTTGCCAAAACATATTAACCTAATAATTTTACATTATCAGCAGACCTCATCAAACGTGGTGGCGGGCACCGATCTGACGGGGCGCCCCGGGATGCAAGCAGGCGTTCCCCCAACAATTTTTATTATGGTAAAAATTTGCACTTTATTCAGAACAAGGTGATGAAACAGGAAGTTGGATCTCTTTCGTAGAGATTGGTGGCCCTGGGTTCTTGCTTCCTTCCATGGATGGCTTGCTTCCATCATGGGATGGCTTAATTGCTTCTGCTTCGTTCTGTATGTGCTTAAGGGGGCTTGACCACAGTTCTGGCTGCGACAATTGGTTCCAATCAGTGTAGTCCCTTCTCTTCACTTGACATGTTCCGCAGGTAGTGGGAGGTGAATGTCGCCGAGTGACGCCAGGAAGCCGCCTGTAGGATTTCTTCTATTGAAATGGCATTATGGTGTACCCATGATGTTGAAATCGCTGTGACGTTGTGTGCTGTTGGTGTTTCCCTTTTAGGTTGACTTTGTTGTCGGTGACATCGATTGTTTATCTTCTCCAACGGGAGATCATTGTAGCTAAGGTTTCTCCTGTTTGCGAGTCTTCAGGTAGGAAATGTAGGTTTCCGTTTTTTCGGATGTTCACGTGTGGGTTCGGGTGATGTTGAGACGGAGAGCTCGGACGGGGCAGTTTAGAAGCGGAATCCCAGATTTGGATGAAGGGTTACAGATGAGAAGTTTGGCCAGAAGGGGCTCTCAGGAGGAGCCGGGCTTTGGCTTCCTTCGGCTTTCTTCAGTACCTGTAGAAGGAGTTCGAATCGTGGGAACAAGTATGCGTAAAGGTTGTGCCGTGGATGCGTCTTGGTTAAGGTCGAGACGAGCGGCTCGAGATGAAGACGTTGTCCATCTTGAAAACCACACTCAAAATGTGGTTCTAGACACGAATAAGACGAGTGTGGACAGCAATGGTCGTCTTAATCTTCACATGAAACGCGAGTTATCCGTGGTGGAGATGTTGGAAGAGTTGAGGGCGACATCCGTGTGGCTCGTTACTCAAAACGTGGGTTTAGCCATGTTTGAGACGAGCACTGGTTGGATTTGCATGAGGTGTCTTATTTTCGCTCGAGACGTGGGGACAGCTGCGGTTGAGACAACTTGGGAGAGGTGAAAACGTCATCTAGCTTGACTCTTCACTCAAAACGCAGGTTTTAGTCACGGATGAGACGAGCAGCAGTGTGGACGGCCACTGTTGTCTTGATTTTTGTTCGAGACTTTGAGGCTAGCCATGGACAGGAAAAGTCGTGAGAGGTGGAAACGGCTTCCGTATTGACGCTTCACTCAAACGTGGGTGTTAGTCACAAATGAGACGAGCATCAGTGTGGACAGCAATTTTTGTTTTGGTTTTTACTCGAGACGTAGGGTCAATTACGGTCGAGACGAGCAGCGAGAAGGGCAAACGTCTTTTGACTTTGTCTTCACTCAAAACGTGGGTTTTGGCCACGGAAGTGACGTGCATCTGTTGACAACAACTGTTGTCTTTTCTTTCACTTGAGACGTGGAGTCAGCCACTGTCGAAAAGAGTAGCAGGGCATGTAAATGACTTCCAATTTCAGTCTTCATGTTCCAAATGTGGGTGTTAGCCACGAATGAGACGAGCATCAGTGTGGACTGCAACTGTTGTCTTGATTTCTACTCGAGACGTGGGGTAAGCCATGATTGAGATGAGCAGCAAGGGATGTAAACAGCTTCCGACTTCACTCTTCACTCAAAACGTGGGTTTTAGCCACGAATGAGGCGAGCATCAGTGTAGACAGCAACTGTTACTCGAGAAGTGGGGTTAGCCACGGTCGAGACGAGCAGCAAGGGATGTAAACGGCTTCCGACTTCACTCTTCATTCAAAACGTGTGTTTTAGCCACGAATGAGGCGAGCATCAGTGTGGACAGCAACTGTTGTCTTGATTTTCACTCGAGACGTGGGGTTAGCCACGATCGAGACGAGCAGCAAGGGATGTAAACGGCTTCCGATTTCACTCTTTACTCCACACGTGAGTTCTAGCCACGAATGGGACGAGCATCAATGTGGACCGCAACTGTTGTCTGGAGGTTTACTTGAGACGTCGGGTCAGCCACAGTCGAAACGAGTAGCAGGAGAGTTGATGGTTGTTGAGATCTGGTGAAAGGATTCGTGGAAGTGAAAGGATGGAGTTCTATGACGATCTTTGCTTTCATTGGAGAGACCTGGTCAAAGGACGGAGTTCAAAGATGCTCTTTGTATCCAATGGAAAGATTGTGGAACACTCCTGGGTCGACGGGAGGAGTCATGATGGCTCCTTCCCCCCCCCCCTTTTTTTTTTTATTTAGTCCGGAGGTTTCTTTGAGACGAAAGGTAATCAGGAGGGCCAATGTTGTTTTGAGAGTAGTTGCCGTGGGTACTGGCCAGCTCCGTGGGCTGGCCAATGTCATCCTTGTGTGCGGTGGACAACTTCGTTATCATCGGAATGACCTGAAACGTAAGCAAACCTGGAGGGACGATGATGCGGAATGTAGTTGCCGGCCAGCTGGGGAAGGAGCCACGATGTCTTCCTTGAGGGTGGTGGTCTTTTCCGTTATCGGAATGAACCAAGACGAGAGCTGACCAAAGTTGTTGAAGCTGTCGCGACACCATTGTTGGTTAGCGATGAAAGATGGATTCGGGGCAGTGGGTCAGAAGGAGTTTTCCCCATAGGGGGCCCTGATGAGCTGCGTCCTTTCATATCCTGTGTAAGACAGGCGAGAAGTGAAAGTTGGGCTATGGTGAGTGACGAAAGCTGGTCTAGAGTCGGCAGGACAGGATGTGCGTTTCCCCTGGGCAACCCTGATTAATTGCGGCCTTTCATTTCTCGTCTGAAACAGAAAGAAATGAAAGCTGGGCTGAGGTCGAGTAGCGAAAGGCGGCTTGGGTTGGCGGGTCAGGAGGAGCTTTACCCGTGGGGAACACTGATGAGATACGTCCTTTCATTTCTTGTGCATGACAAGGTGGAACGTGAAAGCTGAGCTGTGGTCGAGTGACGAAAGCCAGGCTTGAGTTGGCGGGCCAGTCGGTGTTTTCCCTGTAGGGGACACAGATGAAGTGTGTCCTCCATTTCCCGTGCGTGACAAGGTGGGAAGTGAAAGCCGGGCTGTATTTTGTGACGATAGCAGGACTAAGTCGGCGGACCAGAAGATGCTTACCCCCGTGGGGATACTGATGAGGTGTGCCCTTTTATTCCCCGTGCAAGGCAAGCTGGGAAGTGAAAGCTGGACTTGAGTCGACAGAGCAGGAGGTGCGTTTCTTCGGGGAACACTGACAAGGTGCGGCCTTTCATTACCCGACCATGACGGGAGAAAAGTGAAAGCCGGGTTTTGGTGAAAGGATGAGTGGAAAATTAGCGACAGACAGCTAGTTCTGCACGGTTGAAGCTTGACGGTGTTTGTGTTTCGTCTCACGGAGGAAACGTTTGTCTTGCAGGGGTCTTGAAGCAAGGCCGCCAGGGCGGGAGGCCGCAGCGTCGTTTGCCGTCTTGAAGTGGCGAGTTGTTTCCGTCGATGGTGACATTGGCACCCCGGTCTTGGCCGGCTGCCAAGAGGTCGTCGTGGACAAACGAACAGGGGGGATGTATCACTTCAAAGGAGAAGTCTATGGCTTGGTGGAGATCCTCTTCCAAAAGCTGAAGGACGGAAGGAGGCGGAGTCTGTTGGCCGTCTTGAAGTAGTGTGACGTTTTCGTCGTAGGTGACATGGACGCCCCGGCGGTCTAGGCCGGCCGCCCAGTGGTAGTCGTGGACGAGAGGCAGGCGGAATATGGAATGGTGGCTGAAAGGTCGATGGGTTGATGAGGCTTGGCGAAGCTTCGCGGAAGGGCGCCTTGACTTGTCGCAGATCTTCCTGTAAGGTCGAGATCAGGAGGCGGTGTCGTACATTGGCCGTGTGTAGCGGCGAGTCGTTTTCGTCATTCGCGACATAGGCGTCCCGGCTTCGACCGGTCGCCCAGCGGTCGTCGAGGACGGGTGGCGGGAGAGCACAGTATCCGGAGTTGGGGCGATCGCCGAAAGGCCGTCATGGGCTGAGTCGTCTTCGGCGGTTGCCATACAGATGTCGCGAAAGGGCAAAAATCCAAAACGGGAGACTGACGAACGAGGTGACGCGAAGGAACCTCTGGAGGAAAATGAATGCCGGAAGCAGCCATGCTCCCGCTTTTATTGAGGAGGACTGCGTCGCGCAGGCGCAGGAGGGACATGCAAGCAGGCGGCTACACGCAACCGAAAAACCTCCATGGAGACAGTCCATTGAGGACAATGTAATGCAAACTTATCAGGTTAATATGTTTTGGCAAACAAGAAACATGTATACCACATACTTTGATCATTTATTCATTACAACTATGTAATTTTTTTTTGAGCTGCTAGGTTTCTTCTTGGTAAATACATATGGCTTATTGTTTTGGAGTAGGATATTTGTAAAGTAAAAAAAAATTATTTTGCTTTATCTTGGTTGCTACATTTTGTGGGTTACATGATTACTGCATAACACCATCCAAATGAGATACCTTTACAAGTGCAAGTTACAACCGTTAATTCAGCAATACAGTAATCCTGGAACTTACAGAATAGCCTAAAAGCATGCATTTATGTACTAACACGAGACAAGCTAGAGTGCCTTGAAGTTTTAAACTACAAGCAGAAACTGCTGAAGTGTCAAAGTGTATCAAACCTAGATTTAACACACCAACTTTAAATCTGTAGGCCTACTAGAGCACGACAAGATGACTCCGCAGAGTTTATTTTTTGTGTACACTATGAAGACCACTCGAGTGGATAGATCGCTAACATAATATTTTGAATTTTAAAGGCCAGTGAAAGCCAGTGCACGAAACACTCAAACATAAGTAAATGACTGCAACCAGGCGACTAATGTAAGATCAACACCACATAGCCAGATACTTGTACGCAAACATTAATACCAGTACATGACAGAACCACACTAGAGTGTCAGCCATCAAGTTATCAGTTAGCATTCGCCATCACATGTGAAATGTTAGGAGTATTCCAGGACTTATGGTACTTTTACAGTCTTTGCAATCCTGGAATTTTATTTTAATTCTCCATGATTTCCAGTTTTTCAAGAACCTATGCGAACCCAGAAGAACTCCTCTGGAGTTCTAGAGTAACTTTTTGGGTTTTTTACCTTGTAATTTATTAAGGCCTAGCTGCTGAGACCCTAGAAGCCAAAACCGAAAATGATGTTCCACAACATCTGAAACATCTTAGTCTCACACCAGATGGCTGCAACCAAATTGTTTTAACTCCTCTTGTGACCAAAGATAGTTAACCCTTTAAGGACTACGTGCGCGCTAAGAACTTATAACTGACTTGTAGAAAAAAAATCGCAGCTTCTCACCCAGTTGAGGTAAGGGAATGAAACCTGTGTCATTTTTATCCTTAATGATCTGGCTTTCATATCCCAGTTTAAATTTTACTGTAATTGGCTGAAAGTTTTCGATATGACTTGTAGAAGAGCTGTAAACAATGATTATACAGCGGGCGCATTCGGGCGCACCCGTCCTTAAAGGGTTAAAAATATTAAAATGACAGGGTGCCACCGGCTAATTTTTGTCTCTATTGCCTAATGAAAATTTACATTGCCTGTAAATTCTAGCATTCTTGTTCTGAATGCGTTATTTCCTATAGAGATAAAGTTATTTAGCCAGCCAGCTCGGTAACCCAGGGCACATGCGTCTGCGTACCCCTCCTATAAAAGCGTTGCGGCGCGACATGGTGAGATCTTTTATTCCTCTCAATACGTCGTGGTGGTGACTAAAGAGGGAAGGTACGGTGAGTATAGGTGATGTACACTTTTATTAGGCAAAAGAAACAAAAAATTACCCGGTGGCACACGGCATGTCAATGTTTCTATGTACCATTCAAATATACATATTACCTGTAAATTCTAGCATTTACAGTAGACCTCGTCAGAAATGGCAGCGGGTACCACCTTAACGGGTGCCCTAGGGTTACGAGCTGGCCCGCCGGAGTCTCATACTCCCAAAAAGTGGGGTGTGACATTTTTATTGGAAGAAAAAGTGACGCCGGAACCATGCCATGAAAAATTTGTATTTGTTGCTTGTTGCTGTTTTTTTTACTGATAAGTGGGGGGGTGTGCCATTGGCCGTGAACGCTTCATTCCTGGAAACATTGCAAGGGCAGGCAGGCTTCTCCCGGGTCATAGCCGGCGAAGGGTGGGCCGCAGGGTAGGTGACCAGGATCGTTCATTGCTATCGGGCTGGGAGCTACGACGCCTCGTGTCGTTGTCGAGCGAGAGAACGACAGGTGGAGAGCGAAGGTGCTTGCAAATGGTTACTCCTGAAGGAAGATGCTGCAACTAATTCACGGGTGTAAAACGTGACTTTTTGCTGGGCGATAGAACGACAGTTGAGAAGCAAAGGGGTTGAAGGTGGAGGGATTTCCTAAAGGACCAGCGAGCGGGAGCTGGCTGATATGATTTTGAATAGTCTTAGATAGTTAACATGGCCAGACACACAGCGAGTTTTTCATGTTGCAGTCCTGTAGGCCTATAAGCCACCAACGAGGTGGAATGTGGCTGCAAGGAACCAAGGGCCATGTCCTTCACAAATGTTGACTCCCATGTTTGTTGTTGGGAATTTCATGGTTGAGCTTGAGTTGTAGATCTACGAAGGAACCAGCTGTGCGGATGGCGACAATTGCAATCCTACGAAGGTCGTACTGGAAGCAGAGTTACGACAGCTTGGCGTGAATCGGGCTTGGGCTGAACATTTTCCTGATGGAGGAAGCAATCCTGCGATGGTCATACTGGAAGCAGTTATGAGAAGCTTGGCGTGAATCAGGCTTGGGCTGAACATATGGTTTTTAACCCTGTTTGTATCAAACTTTTTTTTTAGAAACGTGGAATCACACCTATTTAGAAATCTTGACTTCTTTGTGGGTCACTTGTGATGGAAGTTCCTACTTTCAGTGTGAATTTTTCCCCACATTTTCTTGAAATTTCTTCTATTTTATGATATTTATGACACAAAACAAAATTTTATGTCAAATTTATGACCCTCCGTTTTACATCAAAGAATTTTACGAATTTTGCAACACGTAGGAGCCCTGATGATGGCTGAGGTGGCGGCATGGTTGGTGGTCTGTCAATGTGGCGGTGCGAAGCAAAAGCTGCCTGAGTTAACCAACAGCTGACGAACGGAATCGTCAGCCGTTGGTTAACTCAGGCAGCTTTGTTTCGCTTTTGCTACGATAACAAAAAGAGATGGTGAATACCGCGTGATACTGCAGCCCCGTGGTTCATCCAGAATAGGGCAGGTGTCAGCGACAGGGGAGCCCACCTGATTGATGGAGTGGTTGCCGCAGGTCATGAAAAGGTCAGGGCGAAACAGTCTTGGTGGGTCATGGTGCGAGAATGAGCCGGAAACAACAAGGCATGAGGTAAGGCTGACAAAAAGGAGAGTGGAGTTGGCCGGCAGTGACGTTCGTCTACGTTGAGCAGCTTAGGAATGGTGACAGGTAAGGACAAAGGGTGGAGAGAAACGTTTGTCAAGGGTTCTTTGTGAAGTCATGATGATGACCCAAAACTGGAGTGGAAGGTCCGTGTGAGGAAGTTGTGTGGTCTCCAAGAAGAGTAAACCAGTTGGAGCTTGTTAACGGCGATGAATGGGGTTGCTCAGACGAGCAACAGGAGCCATTGGGGCGCAGTCGACGATGAAAGCTGGTAGGCGTGACAATTCGAGGACGGTGACCGAAGCTGTCGGTCCTGGTGATGGCGGCGATGAGTACTGACGGGTGTCAGGCGGCGACAGTTGTTCAGAAAGAGTGACGAAGGCAGCCCGAAGGCGTACTGTGCCGTAGCAGGATGCAAGCTGTTGTTACTACCTGACGAAGGGCTGGAAACAGCAAGGGCAGGCAGGCTTCTCCCGGGTCATAGCTGGCGAAGGGTGGGCCGCAGGGTAGGTGACCAGGATCGTTCATTGCTATCGGGCTGGGAGCTACGACGCCTCGTCTTTGTTGAGCGACAGAACGACAGATGGGGAGCGAAGGTGCTGGCGAAGGGTTACTCCTGAAGGAAGATGCTGCAACTAATTCATGGGTGTAAAATGTGACGTCTTGCTGGGCGATAGAACGACAGTCAAGAAGCAAAGTTGCTTGCAAAGGGCCTCCTAAAGAACACGCTGCAACCCAGTCATGGGTGGAAGATGTGATCTGTGAAGGGACCGACGCGAAGATCGTGGAGTAGAAGTTACGCAATACACATGGCTCCGTTCATAAGCATGTGAATTTAACCCCACGGAGAAGTTGAGAAGCAGGAGCCAAGGCCGGGAAGAACCGGACGAAGATCTAGAAGAGCTGCACCTGGTAAGCGAAAGGGACAAAGCTCTCTGTTGCATTCCTGGAACGTGACTTGTCGTTGCAGTGTGGAGCAAATATCTTGTGAAGGACGGCCTGAGGACTGGAAGATCAGGAGCCGAAGCCACAGCCTAGTCACAAAGGCCAGGGGACGTCGTTCCAGAAGTAGCACCATCAGGAGCGGACGGAGGGGTGGACGAAGGTGAGAGGGAGCTGGTCGGTGAACGACAGATGCCGGAAGAAGAGGCTGCAACACGTGGGGTCATTGGTGAGGACGAACGCATGAGTTGACCACGCCACGAAGGATGCCACGTGTCTGAACGACGACAGCCAGGCAAAGGGTCTGACGCCAGGAAGCCGAGAAGACAGTGCCAGGATGAACAGACGACAAGCAGGGCGAAGGGTGGTCTCCCGGGAGGGTGCCTCTTTCAGAGTGCCTTTGGAACAACTGTAGATATCGCTGAATGAGTGAAGGACTTGAAAGATGACGGTCAGTGAAGGGTTGAGGTCGACGAAGGGTAGACGATAAACAAGAGCGTGCCCATTGTTGTCGCTGAAGAAACGAAGGGCTTGAAGGACGACAGTAAGTGAATGGTTGAAGCTGACGAAGGGTAGATGAGATACGACAGCGTACCCGTTGTAGTTGCTAAACGAACGAAGGGCTTGAAGGACGACAGTCAGCGAAGGGATGAAGCTGACGAAGGGTGGACGAGAAAAGACAGCGTGCTCACGCAGTGAAGTTGCATAGGATGTCAGGGTGACAACGGTTACATACCGTTGCTGTCGCTGGGCCAATGAAGGACAACAGGCAGCAAAGGGTTGAAGTCGACAAAGGGTATACGGCAATGCGAGAGCTAAGCAGAGCGCCATTGTAGCCAACACTGTTGCTGCGAAAGTGACGATGGATGAGGAAAAACGAAAGCGTGTCTGCTCAATGAGGCTGCTAGAGAAGAAAGGATGAAACCATGTCATGAGCACTCGCATGCACACTGGGTTACCGAGCTGTCGGGCTAAATAATTTTATCTCTACAAAAAAGATGCATTCAGAACAAGAATTCTAGAATTTACAGGTAATGCATATTTTCCAATGGCACATAAACATTTAAAAAAAACAGAGAGCACCAACTGGCCACTCTCACACTGGTGAAATCGCACAACTTGTGTCCCAAGAATTAGACAAGTTGGTCCGTGATACATTCCCCAACTAAGTTTGGGTCCAGTAGAAAGAAAACACATTTTTAATACCTCCAGTTGCAACAGACTTTAAATAATGGATTCTCAAAACCAATACTACAGAAGAATTTGTACAATCAAAACAACAGACCCGAAGAAAACACCAAATTTGTCAAGACAACAGCAACAACCTATGCTGGATAACCATAAACTGGGAAAACATGTAGAGTCTTTTATGGAAAAAAATGTATAATGCCATCCAATTTTGGAATAATGAAGCAGAGCACCACACTACCAAGTAATTGAAGAGAGCCTACAAAACAATTACGAACCAGACACTTACCTTTGCTGCTGAGGGGTAACCACAGCTCAGCAGAAGGAAGTAACTCTATGAAACGGTGAACTCTATCAAACTTAATAAGTAAAAACACCTTTTTTAACCTAATGTAAACCTAACTGTAAGGAAATGGCAACCGAGACACTGCTAAGTATGGGCAATACCAAACATTTTGATTAAGATTGGCGAAATCATCACTGCGAAATCACTGCGAATAAAAAAATTGTGCAATAATTTTAGAAAAAAATTGTGCAATAATTTTTCAATTTTCTATAATACGAACGAGTTCATTAAAACACTAGCCGGAGTATTTTGTTAGGAAATGTGACTGGAGGTCCAATTTCACAAAAGGACACCACTTTAATACATAAAGGGCACCATTATGTTAATGGCTCAACTATTAACATGATAAAAAAAATCAAACTATGTGCAGTGGTGTAAGTGGTTACACCACTGCACATAGTTTGATTTTTTTATCATGTTAATAGTTGAGCCATTAACATAATGGTGCCCTTGGTAACATTTGGTTTTGGCGGACGGACGCTGATGCATTTTTGCTATTTTCGACCATTTTCTGGCTTTGTAAAGTGCCGTTAAAAACATTTTTACAAAATCAGTTTTGCTGACTGCATTACACGCATAAAAAAACTTTGTAGCCTAATGTAGGTCTTTCAGTTTTTCACACTACACACCTATTTTTTTTATAAATAAAATATGTCTTTAGGATAGTCAAGGTTTTTTTCAGCTACGCAAAAGTGATAATGTACCGAAATCGAATAAGCCTTCAAAATCAGAAAAATAAAACCTCAACGTGCCCTTTTACAAAAGTTGCCCTTGCCCTCTCAGTGGTCTGTGCACTCTACTGGATTTTACCTACCGTGAAGATTTGCTGTGAACTGGATTGAATCTGAATTCATTATCCATATCTCCAAAATGTGTAATTAGCAAAAAAAAAACATTCTCATGAAAGTATTAAACTTGACATTTTATTTCCTTTTTAGGGTAGACTTCCAGCGGGTCCAATTGAGTTTAACTGGACGTCCACTTTAGGCGGCTGCAGGTCCATTTGGAGCTCCAGTTGGCATGTAAAAAAAAATGCCCTGACACTAGCCTAACTAGATTCCTGTCCCACACCAACGGTAACTTTAAAAACAGTTTACGTCAAGTCCTCGAGTTGATGCAATACACAGGAGGGTCCACCCACTTAAAGCTACATTAACAACTAAACTGCACGTCCATGAACTTCCTAGGCGAAACTTCGGACTACCGTAAGTAATTACTTACATCAAAGGGCCCATGACAAACTTACATTATTTGTCCACCACCACAAAACAACACAAGCTGCATTACGGGGGGAGGAAGGGGTTTGTCTAGCCTACTGTATGAGGCTATCATTCACAAGACACACCTTACTTTAACAATTGGAAGAATTCGGAGGGGACGCCATGCTTAGCCTCTCCTCCTCCCTTTTGATTAGATGCCTGCAACGTGCATTTCAACTTGTGCTTTCTTTGCTTTTGTCTCACCTTTACTAAAGACAAGATTTAGGCTGCAGTTACATTATTCGACGGGGTTGGTCAAGATTTGGGGCATTCTTCCAATTCGGTACCAGCATATCAGCAGCCTGTCCGGATTCTCCCTTGGATTAATGCGGATAGAAAGCCTTCAACACACACAGAAGGATGGCGAGACATGCAGGTAGATGCTCCATTATTTGAGCTAACCCTCAGAATAGGGATGCACCAAATACAAAATTTGCCGAAACCAAATATACAACCGAATACTTAACTTGCCAAATACCAAATATTGAATATACGGTACAACTGAATAGTTAAACTGCCGAATACCGACTATTCGGCACCAAACAATTTACATATTTGGCCGAATATCGGATTCGATCCTATGCCGAATACCGAATTATTCGGCCGAATACCTGTAAATCAAACATAGTTGATCATTTTTCCATCTTTTATGAATGTCGGAAGACAACTCCTCACAAACCAAAACCTAAATGCTTAGCTAAACTTTCTTACATTAACACAATTGCATAAATATAGAGTAAAAAAATATTCGGCCGAATACCAAATACTTGAATTTTTTGCCGAACAGGCCGAATACCGAATAATTACCGAATATTCGGTATATCCCTACCTCAGAACAAATTTGTGTAATGTTAGTTGGGCAATTGACCATACAGGAACCTATCAGGAGTCTCCCATGTACAAATGGGAACAGTAGAGCCTTCAAGGTACAGGCTGTCAACGTCTGACACGTTTAATAAGTTAACAACTGGTTATGCGCACCTGAAACAACCCGACTAATAAGAACAGCTGAAAATTAAAACCTACAGTTACGGCACATGCACAATTATACAAAAATTGTAAGGTCCGTTAAATTGGGCAGATGTTATTTTATGTTAGCTGCTGTTGTGGTTTTGCTGTTATATCTTTAGGGCTATAAACAGCGCGCTGCAGTGACAGCGGTGCGTTCTACTAAATGGTCTCGAGCATTGGGTTTTACATTTACATAACTTATTTCGATAAAAAAAAAGGTACCTTCCGTAGATACATTGGATACAAACAATTCATTTCAAGTTAGCTGCTGTTGTCTGATTAGCTATGACGAGTGCTACGAAATGGTGTAGTTATGAATAGCATTAAAGTGGCACTATCATCTAGCGGCAGTGATATTGTTACCTTGACAGCGTGGTCCCAGGTGTACGAGGACGAACCAAAATGTTCACTCAATAATTAAGGAGGTTGTTGTTCGTTTCGTTAAAAAAAATGCTGTTGGGCATACCTTTGCTCGGTGCAATAAAGTGATAGATAGACTAGGTAGTGCTAGATGTTGCCAAATTCTACCTACTTTCAATAGGTGATAGTGCCACTTTAGGCGGTGATCACGGTGTGTTATCCTAAAAAGTCACACATTTTTTGGAGGGGGGATTCAGTTGATGTCCAAAAATCTGTGATGATCAGGAAAGCACCTCTGATGATTTAATTTCAATTTAGCAAAGAATTTCAGCAGTTTATGGAATTTCAGTGTAATAATTTAGGACATCAATTCAGCCAAAAAAGCATTGCATTGACGTACGATCATGATTTACAAGCAAATAACACGCAAAGCTGATGACATCACCGATACGTCAGTAACTCCATCCATCAGCAGTGCAAGTGATGGGGCTGGAGGGGTGTGCCTATTCCTCCATTCATTGTGTTCCTATTCAGGGTAGAAGTATAACCCCCCACCACCACCACCACTACCCCCAAGCTCCACTGTTTGTCTCAACCCCCTTCATCAAAATCCTGCCTCTGCTACTCAGACCTGTAGAAAATGAACTAATAAAAAAAGAAAAAAATGAACGCCTATTAGTAAAAATCTCGACCTTCAAAATTTTCGAGGCCATTCCAGCGAATCTTCTTCGCCAACTGGACTCTTGCTACTGATGACAGCACGTGGGGACACCTAAGAATACTGATAAGCAGACAGCCGATACCACTATGCGAAATTCTACCGTCACCCCCACCCCCTCAACACTCACAGCTTGGAGTACAATGGAGGTACATGGGGGGTTATTGTGTATTCAGTTAAGCGTTATTTTGATAAACGGTTATGGAGATCGCGTAAATTAGTACATTTGGATTTCTGAAGTTGCTTGCAGTCCATTGGCACTACCCCAGTAAGTGAAGGATGTAAACGTGAAATTTATCTTGGATTAACCACCGTATAATTTGCCTAACCTACTTAGCCTTTTGCACCCATACATTAGGAGTATCAGCTGGGAATGGAAAATGGGTTGTCAACATTCAAATGTTTAAACCGTTCTGGTATGTTAACGTTCAGCTACTTACTGCTCTAATTTGTCACCGATTACGTTTTCGACTCACTTACCTTGCATTGCCAAGAATATAATATAACCAAATTAAAACAATAATCCGTCTATCATCTAAAAAACATCACAAACGGATCCACCCTTTCGCTGCTCTCGCCGACACAGGACCTGAAGTTTATTGGGCACCGTGAAAACAAAGATATCGGCCCCAGCACTCATCTACTCAGAAGCGTATAACTTTTTTTTACACGGAATTCCGCATCCCAAGAAAATGATGATTTTTAATTTTTCGTATTTGTCGTATTTTTCAAAATTCCGTGCCTCGCTCGCTGCGGCTAATTACATCACATCAGAAACCCGCACGCAAAAATTGTCCGGGCAACCGAAATCTGGGCGGCCAAAAACGTGATCTGAAAGACGCCTGAAATTTGACGGACGCCGTTGATCCGACGCACCGAAAACCACTTGTTCGGGAACTCGAGACACCGGTGAGACAAAGTGGCCACACGTGAAAATAGCGGCGTTTGTGACAGGTTTAATAATTATGTTTAATAATAATTATGTATTTTTTTTATTTATTTGAATGAACATAATTATGTTCATTCAAATAAATAAATAAAAAAATAAATAAAACATTACCTATTCCCGTAAAGAATCCACGAGATTACGATTTTTGATGTAAACACGAAAATTATTTCAGAAAATAGTCAGCGAGTATGTTTTCTGGCGCCAACTGATACGACTGCTTTTGCTGGGTCAACCCATTAATATCATAACGTTAAATTTATTTCAGACCAACAAATTTCAAACAATTACAAACAAAAAATAATAATAATAAAATTAAACGCCAATTCGAACCAAACCAGACCAATATAAACAAAACAAGAAACCTTTTCAAGGCCTCTACTGAAGGCTTCCCCACATAAACGACAGGGTATTCCTTGACTATAATAGGGAGACATAAGCCAACAACTGCCCTCACAATTGTTGCGTTTGTAGAGTACTAGAGGGTCGTGCGAATAACTGTTTCCTAACTCGACCTCATGGAGCTGAGATCTTGCTGTGGCCAAATGAGGCAGCTTTTCTTCTGTAGTGTTTCTGTTTGCCTAGCAAGCAAGGTAGCGGTGAAGGTATGACGTATCGAATACTCTGCTGAGCTTGTTGAGCTGTGTTGTAGTTTAGAAAGGTACTGAAGGCTGACGCAACATCACTGCTCACGCGCGAAGGCAAGTTTGGAGCCAAACTCTCTCTAACAGTGGTGCATTCTGTTCGCTCTGTTCGGTGCTTTAGGAAGGTACTGAACGACTTAATGAGCTGAGAAATGATCAACCTTCCTATATTACTATCGTCCACTCGACCTTGGGTTGTAGTTAAGCTTACTAGCCACTAGATGTCTGGTTTTATTAACTTTTGATATAAGTTACGCTCAAAAAACCAAGACAGGCCCATTTACCTGGCTGCCAGTCATCCAACATCTGCTGTCTAGTATGGTTATTTCTTACAGTACCTTCCAAAAGCACCGAACGGAATGAACAGAACGCACCACTGTTAAAGACAGTTTGGTTCCAAACTTGACGTTTGGTTCGTTCTGTTCGGTGCTTTAGTTACTGACAGTCCACTTCGTCAGCGCCTGACGCTCCCTACCAAAACGTGTGCAGTCCAAGAGGTAGTGCTATGGTGTATCATCTACCCCACACACTAGGCACAGTGGGAAACCCTTCCAACCCAATCTATGCTGGTGCGCACGCAACAATGTATTACCTGTGTGTAGTAGCCGACTCAAGAGACAAGCTTTCCTACGCGGGAACCCATTGAGCACTGACCGCTGCCCACAACGTGGCTGAATTGCAAACAATGCCCTCCCAGACACGGCCTGTTGCCACTGCTGCTCCCATTCATGAAATAACCACTCACGGACGCCTGACACCGAAACCCCACAGACAAAACCAAATCCACCTCTTCAGCTCCTTCTGCAACTGCCTCTTCGGCCAGCATGTCCGCCTGTTTATTACCCCATACTCCGGAGTGGTCTTTCACCCACCGCACAGCAACACATCCTGTCTGAGATGCCTACCAAAGTTTCCACACCACGGAGAAAACCAATGGATCACTCACATCAAGATGCTGCACTGCTCGATGCAGCAGGTCAACCCCCGCCAACAAATCCGTTACATTGCCAAAGACGGAAGCTGCAGATCAAGTGCCACATCCAATGCTACCGACATGCCTGCTAATTCACAAACTGTACTCGACGCAACAGCACTCAGATAGTGTTTCACGCACAACTTCAGAGACGTAACTACTACTCCCTATGAAATGATGCATCGCAATAGACCTCGCACTCTGTGTGCCATGGTGCAAACACTTGCTCCACACTAGGACACCATGCCCATGGACTAACAGGACATACACGTCTGACGTCCCAAAACCGAGGATGGAGTGCCTCTTGCAAAAGCAACACCCCATGTCTGCAGCACCTAACATGCTACATACCCTGCCATGTAAACTCGCATAGTCACTTAGGATCATCCCTACCGGTTCCTCCTGACCACCCAAAGTGCTTCAACTGGCGTAGGAACCAAGCAACCTGTTTTAATCCGTAAGCATTCATTTACAACCCCTTGCAGTATCGCAACATGTCTTTGTATTTGCCGAGGAAATACAGGGGGTAATCAAGCACCGAACGTACAAAACCTCTGTACGTCAACAGCAGAGCACCTCTGCAAACAGTCTTACTCTGAACCAACAGACATAAGATCGAGCTCTTTGCTCGTACCTTTTCCCGGAGGCCACTCACATGGGCGTTCCATTCAAGGTGCTCATCCAAAACCACCCCGAGATAATGCACCGTTGGAACCTGCTGTACAACAACACCATTGACTACAACAGAGGCCTGAGAACAGCCCCTTGCACGCCCTCGAGTAAACACCACAAGATCCGTCTTCGCAGGTGTGAGTTGCAAACCCCTTTCTGCTAGACGGGCAACAGCAATATCTAGAGCGGCTTGCACATGCGGCAGCACATCAACTACAGAAGAACCAACAAACTACATCGCTACGTCATCTGCATAACAGACAATGTTAGCAGACAAGCTAAGCTCTTGAAGCACATCATTAATCGCAGCAGCAAATAACAATGTGCTCAAACAGGAGGCCTGCGTAAGGCCCCTGTCTGAAACGGCCTCTGATGACCAAAAAACCATTAATCCGTATCACAAATTGGCGTTCCCCCAACTGTACAACAATAGCACTTGTCAAACTTTCGCCATGCCCATACTGTCAAGCGCCGCCTTGACAGTATCATAGGCGGTCTTGATGTCAAGGAACACAGCAACAGCCACATTCCCGTGTGCTCATGCCAGTTAAAAGATACAGAATCGCGTCTTGTGCACTGCGACCTGCTCTGTATCCAAACTGGACTGAAGAAAGACAGTTGTAATATTCGAAGTGACAGTCCAATCTCCTAACCAACATCCGCTCATACACTTTCCTAACACACGACTGGAGTGCAATCGGTCGATAGTTGAGCAAACACGATCTGTCACTCCCTGGCTTGTGAAGCATCGCATAAAGCCACGATGGAGGAACATCACCACCATCAAAAAGCTCCTGAAAAATTGCTACAAGTGCCTCTTTGTGCTCCTCGACGCTGCACGAAGGTCCGTGTACAATATAACACGCTGAAAAATAACTGGACTTGAGGCTAAGCCTAAGGGCACACACAGCCATCTAAAAAGTCCAAGTGGTGTATTAATCGAGATAATCGTGAAACCGAGATTGTGATGGTGAATCGTGAAAATGAGGTGGTAGTCACCTGCGGTCAATCCCAACTGCACTACTATCCCTACATCTTGACAGTGCCTCAGTAAACTCACTGTGAATCCATGGTAGGTCAACAGCATGCTGCACATGTACACGCCGCGGTGGCTGTCCACTGCTCGGCAGCGCATAAACACTCGCAAATCATTGATTGAAGGCATCTGCCATGGATTCACCACGCAAAATCCATGGCTGGGAGCCAGCAACATGTAAATCGTAAACCCACCACTGAGATGCTTTCACACCAGATCCGCTAAGAATTTTCCATGCTGCCGCCAGCAATCCAGTCCCTTTAACCTGTTCACGCAGACGATTACCATAATTGTTCCTCTCTCTCCTGATAAGATATGATGACTCTACGGCAGTGCCACAGTACACTAGCCAGTGCTCAATACACGGATGGCGCTTCCACCGGCGACACGCTGATCGCCTATCTCGTTCTGCGACCGTGCAGATATTGGTCCACAAACACGGGTGAACAGCAGAAGAGACCCTTCTCTCTCTGACTTTCTCCCGCACAAACGCCTTTATCCACAATGTTATCAACCCATTACTCACAGTTGGCCGTGCACGCAGCCCATTTTTGGACCTCATTACCATACCCCTTGGCTGCAGCACCACTGGATGGTGGTCACTGCCACGTTGATCATCCGACACCAAAAATTCAAACCATCCATCTAACCCTCGCAAACACACAAACAGATCTAAAACCGAGTCTTGCACTCGACCGTTCTGCCATCGGATAAATGTAGGCGTCCCATTTTGAATAACCGACAAACCACACGCAATTGCAGCAGACAGTTTACGCCCCTTGGTGTTGATTCGAATAGAACCCAAATCATAGTGTCGCACGTTAAATTTCGACATGGATGTAAGGAGACGAAGAGACGTAAACGGTTTGAGCCATGTCATCCAGTGCAACTGTGTTGGAGCACCAATTACGTGAACGATCACAATGCTGACCCATTCACCCTTCATCCATACCTTGATAGAGCATGCATCGATTTCTTGAATGGTAGAGCTAATAGCCGACACCAAATACGGAACTGACCACTTAACCCCCATCCCCTTTTCCGAGTGAACAAAATCCGCCTGAAAAGAAGCCCCATTTAAATTTTCTACATGACCCGTCTCTTGAATACCCAATATGACTACACATTGCAACAATTTCTCTACATGCCCCATTTTATTGTGCATTCCACGCGTATTCCAAGAAGCTACAGTGAACATGTTGAATGTGCCCAGATAGATTAGGTTAGATTAGGGTGGATCCTGCATCACTACACTTCCACCTTGGTGCTGCTGAGTAACGGATGCAGCTACACTACACACATCCTCATCCACTAATTGTTCACTGCCTACTACATTTGAAATGACTTCTTCTGCACCCACATCTAATCTGCAAATGGAGACACAAGAACACCATCTTGGCACACTTTATCTTGACACATATCACTTTCACTTGTTGCTGCACATACAATAGGATCTGTTGCTGTTTCGTGATCATCTCTTGTTTGACCACAACTCCCTTAAATCTCCTCTTCTCGTACACCTTGATCACTCTACTCCATCGCACTAACTCTATCACTACTTGCCTCCCGTTGACTTGTGGACCTCCAATTTCTCCATCCACGTCTACGCTTCACAGGTGGCTTTAGCCACTCGCCAGCACCATCTTCTCCAGACCCTCCTTCAGCATACGAATGCTCAACAGTCAGTACCTTCCTAAAGCACCGAACAGAACGAACCAAACGCAACACTGTTGGTGACAGTTCAGCTCATTCCCCACTATAGCCGTGTTGATGCGGCTTGCTTACGTCAACCATCGTCAGCGATAAATGTGTTTCCGGTACCTCACGCATGCTCAACAGCTCCAGCACTATCAACCACCTGCAACCACCTCACCGAGATGGTTTGCAATTTGGCATTGCTAGCGCCAGGTTAAATCCATTAGCCTAGCCTGGTCCAATCAATTAGCCATGTCTGGTCACGTTAAAGGTATGACGTAACGAGGGCTCTGTTGAGCTTATCGATTTTGCTGAACTGTGATGGCTGACGCAATATCACTGCGCACGCGCGACGTCAAGTTTGGAGCTAAACTGTCTGTAACAGTGGTGCGTTCTGTTCGCTCTGTTCGGTTGTTTAGGAAGGTACAGAGAGTGTACTCGCTGCCTGTCAAACTTGCTACCCTGGATTGCTTGGGTCGCTTGGTCATGCACCCCAGATTTCCTAGCCATTTGGTCGGTTGTTGGAACTGGTGCCAAAACTTGACATTTCTCGAGAACACAACGATTCTCTGTTTCCTTGGCTTTCATTTCTCCGGCCCCGCCCGTAAGTGACGTGGGTCCTTGCAGGTGCCGCAGGCGGTGCATTCTAGGCTCGAGCACACTCGCCGAAGTGACCTCTGAGGCCACACCTTAGGCAGAGAGGGGGGCGATCAGGAAAGTCACTAACGCTGCAATACCACGTACTAAAATCACATCAGGTACATCTTCGATCGTACATGTTTCATGCAGCGTTATACTAATTTGACGTACACCTCTCTCACACAGAACTTTATTCCGCGTTACTAACTTTTCAAACGAGTGTTTCTATACTTTACTACAAACAGCACTGGCGGTGCAAAAGGAGTCAAACTAAGTATAAATTAACTGTTAATGATATACATCATTTTCGTATGTGGTCTTAGACTCTTAGTATGTGGTCTTCGTATGTGGGATACTAAAGGCAATGCTTAATTTCGTGGGGGACACTATGCCAGCATGAATTTGACCAAGCTCTGCAAGCTATCTGTTGATTTAGACAGTAATGTCCTGGAATGCCCAGGGATACAAAATGTCCTGGATATGTAATGCCCTGGGATGCGTAATTTCATGGGAACCAGCTAGAACGGTGGAATTTTACGCTGGGTAACTCTAGTATTGCTGATATTTTATTAAAATATATTACTAAATGTTTTATTGCACCAAAGTTTCATTCTGTATTTTATGTTGTTTTGATTCAATTTTTAATTTTTTTTTCCATTTCTCTAAAGTTTATAACGATCCAATAAACAAACACAATGTACGTAAGCTTTCCTTACAAGGGATGAATGAATTAGAGGCCACTTGTAAAGTGAATCTGTTACCCTGAATTACTTAAGCTTATTAATACTAAATACTAATCCAGCTGTGCTTCTTCCAAATGCCTGTTACAATATTTACTGTTGTAGTACTTCACAGTAAAAGTCCTGAGTAAATGGTCACTGTAGAGTCTATTACGAAATAACTCATATTGTAATAGTAGTTAGTACAGAATTCCTATACTTTGTTCGCCACTTATTCTTGTGTCTATCCCGAAGAATGTCACTCCCAAAAGTCGAATGTCAGTTGTCCCTATTCCGCCAGGCGGACCCCTTTTAAGGAGGGTTTTCCCTGACCTCATAGTGACGTAGAAGTCTAGGAGTTCTGGGAAACTGTCGTTCCTTCCCCGGTATTGGAGGGCCTCTCACGAGTAGCCAAAGGTAGTTCTAGGGAAGCCGAATGAATGAGAGGCGTTTGAATAGTATGAGTACCTAAAGATACCCTCCCACATTCCAGACATGCGTGGGAACCTATTTAGCAGGTTCCACACGCATAGCTGGCGTCTGAACCGCAAAGCCGGCCGGTAAGTAACCCCATTTGTACACCACGTAGTAGGTGTTCAACTGGCGTGTTACAAGTTTTTCAAATGTCTTAGTTGCACTGGTATTTTATTCATGTAATGTGGTAACGTATATCTCATCCCCCTTATGCCATAAGGATTTTTACACTGGTTTTCAGTGAGTCAATGATTATCTCCTCTCATAGATATTTTATTTTGTAATTGAATTAAAATAGATTTTGTGGTTGATCCATAAATTGAAATTCTATATTTAATATTAGACATGGTTAAAGCTTCAAAAACCATTTTCTTATTATTATCATGTACTGTATCTTTGATTTTATAAAGGATTGGTATTATTGTTCTTATATTTTGGTTTAATTTTTCCATGTGTTTATAAAATTTCCAGCTGGTATCTAATTCTAGCCCCAAATATTTAATATTAGTTAGTTCATTAATTTTGCTGCAGGTACATTTTAAGTTTTCAAGTTTTCAAAAAAAACCTTGTGGCACACCATATTTAATATTTTTTCCAACTGCTGTTTTTTCACCTAATTTTACACTGCACTTCCTTCCTATTAAAAACCTTTTCATGATATTAATAATTTCTCCTCTAAGCCCGTAATTGTAGATTTAAAATAATAATCTTTAAGTTTTTAGCATGTCGATAGCTTTACTTAAATCAATTAAAACGGCTCCTGCAAATTTACTATCATTTAAAGCCCCTTTTACATTATTATTAATTTGTTCTAATGCATCAATCATACCATTTCCTTTTCTACATGCAAATTGATTTTTATTCTGTAATTGTATGTATTAAAAAGGATTTCTATACTTGTAGCAAATAATATTTCTATTATTTTATTTAAAACTGGCAACAGCGACATTGATCTATAATTATTTAAGTTTATTATTTCCCCCTTTTTGTAAATTGGTTTAATTATTCATGTTTATAAGATGAGACAAGAAAAACAATGTTTATAGGCTCTGGCCACAGTTAAGTTTTTATGATACTATTTACTACACACTTACTTGTTTTTGTTTATTGTAGCTATAAAATGCTCCATTAGGAAGCCATCATGTCCACTTGATTTTTTACATTTCATATTATTTATGATGATTGACAACATACCATAGATATTTGAGTCAAAGATTTCTATTGTATTTGTATAGTTGTTTTTGTACGTCAAATTCTGTCTCCAATCCTTTTATTTTTTGTCCCATTTAACTTTTAATATTTTAAGTCCATATCAATGTCAGGCATTTGTTCCTGAAAGTGTACCAAAACTGTTCACATCTATTTTTTAAATCACTTTTTGTTTGTGGATCAATACGTTAATTTTTGTTACCTTTTCATATAATACGATTTACTTTTTCCCACGTTTTCGTTTCATTTGTTTTTTATTTAGATAACTATTTACTGCAAAATAATAATAATTTATTCTGTATACCAATAATAATTTATTCAGTATGGTATACAGAAGGAGCACGAAGCAATAAATGCCTGTATGTGCACTGAATGGAACATAGACAAAAAACAAGAACAAAAAACAAAAAAGATAAATCCTAGTTACTTACATTTATTTACATGTTTATTAATTTTATTTTAATCACATGGCCAAGAATAAGGGCTACTTTTCCAAAAATATCCAGCTTTTTATCTGTTTTCTCATTAAGTATGTACTAATGATGGTTCTGTGGATAAGTGGAATGTCATTAAAAATCTTAGGAATAACAAAACTCATTCCTCTCTTGCCATAAGTATTTCTCCATACTGGTGTTTGGAGCCAAGCATTATTAATCCTTTGTGGTCTATTAACAGGCATTTTATTGCTATTGCTGTAGTAAAACTTTGTAATGGCACTGTAGGTGAATAATTGTTTAAATGTAAATATTCGGTTTTCTTAAAAAATTTCTGCCGTTGTTTTGTCAGCTGCATTGTTAAAAAGTGCTTTTGCTGCTTTATTTAATGTGTTTTGAAATCTGTTTAATAAGTTATCCGAGTTTAGAACCTATGACAATACAAACATACGTAACTTTTGAAAGGATCCAGGCTTCATATAGTGCTTTTTTTTCACTTTTCTATCAATATAACTTCTAATTTTGTAGAGTAGGGGTATAACTTGTCTAATTTTGGTAATCAAGTTTTCAACATGGTTGTAATTTTTCCAGTTTTCGTCAATTTCATTGCAATCGTTTGCATGTAAATAAACAATTAGTTTTTCTCTGCACGTGTGTCAAGTTGTAAAATGCATAAAATAGGTTTTTTCTGGGTTGATATACAATTCATTTATTTTGAAATAATCATTTATTTGATTAAAATCTGTTTGCAGATAGCATGGTATCTTGTTTATAATTGATTGAGATCATACAAATATCATCTGCATACATTGTTAAAATTGTTTTGAAATCATTACTCACAATATCATTAATGTAGATCAAAAATAGTAAGGGGCCCAGTACGGAACTTTGTGGAACCCCATAATCCACATGTTTCCACTGACTCAAGTTGCTCTCTATTTTAACACAAAAGGTTCTGTTTGTTAGATAGTTCATTAAGATATTTAGGAATTTACCTCTAATGCCATATTTGTAGAGTTTTTCAATCAAAATATCTTTATCTAAGGTATCAAACGCCTTTTTAAGATCTATGAAAATTGCACCAACATGTTTTCGTTCATTTAGTGCACGGCTTACCTTATCATTGATGTGTATCAGAGCCCTTATGTTTTTGAAATCCGAAATCCGAAATCCGAATATAATAATAATAATAATACAGTTTATTTTCAATTACAATATTATGACATACTGTAATGCTCGAAGTCATTAAAAATGACTTGTGTGAGAACCACGTATATGTTACATTTATAAATTTTACATTTTTAAGCTAACTAAGCCTAATTACATACATCATCCATTTCTACCACAGTAGCTGATGTTATATACTAAACAATTATACAAATCATATCAATTTTTATCTTATCTAAAAAATAAACAAAAAATAAATAAAAAAATAAAATTTATTCACTAATTAACACCTTAATTAAAAAAACATTTCTTAATCCTTTATACTCCATAAACATATTTCGTTTAAATTATCTTATTTGTATTAAAGTTTTTTAGTTGTTTTTTTTTAATTTCATTCATATTTTGAAAGCATAGCATGTTTCTTGGTATTTTATTAAATATGTCTGGTATATAAACATTTTTTTTCCTCTTTCCATAGCTATTATTCCATCTAGGTATTGTATATGTCTGTTTATTTGGTCTTATCATTTCAATATTTATTGTTTTACAGTTTTCATATATATTTGAAAAATAATATTTGGTTATTATTGTGTAGTCTCTGGCTTGTATTATATTAAAAATTTTATTATTTTCGTATATTTCCTTTGTTTTTGTAGTCTTGTTTTGTGTTTTCTGTAGTCTTTCTATTAAGTATTCTGACGTGTGAGCATATATTTCTATACCATATCTTATTATGGACCATATCCAAGCATCATATAAATTTTTTTTGTTTTTCACGTTTAATACATTTTTAAGTTGGTACATCTTTGGTAATATATTTCTTATTTTTTGTATAATTTCCTGTATGTGTTTTTAAAAATTCCAGTTTGAATCTATATCCATTCCTAAGTATTTCGCTGTTTCTTTTTTGTCTAATTTTGAACACTCCATTCTGCACTTCTTATTTGCATTATTTCTTAAGTTTTCACAATCCCCATAAAGTTTTATTATCCAGTCTTCTTTATAATTTTTCATTTTTGGTACAGATATGTCCATTTGTATTGTTTTTTCTTTGCTTATATAAAGTTCATTTATAACTAACCAATCATTCAATTTATTAAAATCCTTTTGTAAATTGTTTAACATTTCATTGTATTTATAGTTTATTGATATCATTATTGTATCGTCCGCAAATAGAAATAGTTCTGTTTTGTTAATGTTTGAAGTGATATCATTTGTTTATATTAAGAACAATAGTGGCCCGAGTACTGAACCTTGAGGAATAATAATAATAATAATAATAATAAAAATAATAAAATGTGAGTTCTTGTCTATTCGTCCGTTTCATACTTAATACAGCTTTTTTTTCGCACCGGCCACCGAAATCCTATTTTATGGTGTAATCGTAACGCTTTGCCTAACTGATAGAAATTTATGACCAAGATTGCGCTGCTGATATGCTTGTCTTCTTGCAACTTCCTCAGTTGAAAAGATTAAGGCATTATGGAACCCCCCATTACTCTTGACAGACCAAGTGTGTCTTAATGCTGATAAATGAACTCTCATTTTTCATCATCATGCCTTTGTCCATCAGGGTAATCATCACAATTCCATTTTCCTACAATCCTGTGTGCGCAGGTTAAAATTGGCCTAGTGGTAAAGTCTTTGAACTATAGGTTTGAAATTTATGGAATTTTTAAACACTGTTACATCTATCGATTAAAAGTTTCACCTTCAGAACTAAGAGAATCTCCCCAGCTATATAGGCCTACAAGTATAAATTTTTTTTAATACTATAGTGAACCCAGAGTAACACATACCACAGCAGGTTTTTGTTTTCTTTTTTTATAGTGACAGCTTACAGGCTATGTAATCGTGAAGTAAGTGTAGAAGTAATCTTGACCACAGTGCCTAGCCATGGCTGCAGCCTTGCTAGTATTAATAAACAAAAAACGGAACGTTAAATGTTAAGAGTAAGGGTCTAAAAGTCAAAACCTAGAAGGAACACGGACAAGCTTTGCCAGCCAGTGTCTAGGTGTAAAATTTTGTCAGTAAGAGGCTGGTAAGCATTAGACCCTTAAGTACCCGGTGGCCAGCTTTTGTCCTTAAGAATAGGAAAGCAGTAAATACATTTTGACGAAAAACTGTAAATCCTCCTATAAAGACTCGTGTGATGATCCAGTGGTAGTATTGTGTACGTTTCCTGCTTTGCTTTATGTTGAAAACTTAATTTTTCGGTTTGGTAACATGGCAGAACATACACAGTAATGAGGATTATTACTTGTCATCAGTTACCTTAAAATCTGTGAAATTAGTATAAAGGTAGCTTTAAAGTAAGTTCTTGGATTTACAAAATTCGCTTGATCATTAAGCAAGTCCAGTGTTAGTGGAGATGCGTTTCCTGCTTTGCTTTAGGTTGACAATTTTTTTTTCCATTTAGTAACATGCCAACATATTCGCAGCAGAGAGCATTATTGGTTATACTCTACCATAATGTACGAAAGATAATCAAAAATCTAAGCATCAAAAGACAAAGTGCGAAACTTCACCAGAAAATTATGGTCTTAAAGTTCCTTAATGATATTCTAAGAACAAAGAAAACCTGCTACAACCGTTCATACACAAGTTCTGTCCGCATAGACTAGAACTAAGCTAACCACCGGGTAGTAAGGGTCTAATGCTTACCAGCCTCTTACTGACAAAATTGTACACCTAGACCCTGACTGGCAAAGCTTGTCCGTGTTCCTTCTAGGTTTTGACTTTTAGACCCTTACTCTTAAAATTTAACGTTCCGTTTTTTGTTTATTAATACCTGTTACTTTTAGAATTGTACCTAAACTATAAAACAGTGCAGCTGACGGTAGGCTACTGCCTGCACCGAGAAGAATGCACTATACACCCATTTAGAGTTTGAGTACAACTTCCTTTTTAATTTTTCTTTCACATGTTTTATTTTTTTATTGAAAGAAATCAGGCTATAATAAGCATAATTGCAAAATGGCTGACTCATTACAAGATGGCGTGGATTACAGATTAATAATGACGATGGCACATTCATTGTTTCAACTGTTAATATCGTCTTTATTCTAAATTTGATGGAAATTGGACGATACTAAGCATCATTTAAAAATGGCCACCAATTTCAAGATGGTGGCCATTAGAGATTACTAGTTACGATGTCAAGTTCACTGTTTGACGCGGTATCAACTGTATCTTCTCCGTCCTAAATTTGAAGGAAATGGGAAAATACGCATAATTTCAAACTGGATCCTCAATTTCAAGACGATGGCCAATATATGTTACTACTGACGATGGCATATTCACTGTTTCACTTGATATCAACTATTTCGTCTCTGTTCTAAATTTGAAGGAAATCGAACGACAATAAGCATAATTATTTCAAAATGGCCCTGATTTCAAGATGGCGGCCGTTACAGTGTAACTGCGACTATGGTGCATTCATTGTTTCATTTGATGTCATGTAATAGCTACTTCGTCATGTGCAAAATCCAAAAGAAATCGGAATTTCCCAGTGGCAGTAAATTCATCTGGAGATTGTAGGATCCATCTACACCTAACAGTGAGGTTATTATGCACGCTACGGTGTAGGCTCTGAATCTGCACTGAATGTGAGGCGTCTTTCCTGCTCAGAACATTTATTTGAAAAAAAAAGTAGCGAGCAACCCTACCCCATTCCCCCCCCCCAAAAAAAAAACACTCTTATTTTGTCATCTGTTTCCTTATGCGGACAAAAAAGAAAGAGCGGTGAAAGCCCCCCCCCCCCTCCAAAAAAAGGACTGTTTTGTCGTCTATTTCCTTATTTGGAAAAAAAAGTAGGAGCGGTGTGTAATTAACTCCCTCCAAAACCCAAAACCCACACAAAAAAAAGACCTGTTTCGTCAAATACTTCCTAACTTGGAAAAAAAATAGAAAGGAACAACCAAAAACACTGCAGTACACGTGAATAGAGAAGAATATTGGTTTATTGAATCGGGCAAATCGGTACAAATCTCCGTATGTGCCCTCACCCCACAAGAGCTAGTGCTCGCGTGTGGTGTGTTGGCTACCATAATAAAAATAACTTGAAAATACAAGAATTACAAATGTCAACATATGAAACAATTGCAAAGTTAGGGTGCATCGTAGACAAAAAAAAATTACAATAATAGGAGTATAAAATTATTACCACTGTTATAAGCAATTGTTAAAATTTTTATTAGGTATTTTTACTACCATTTTTATTGCTGTTTGTATTACTATTTTAATACTATTTTAAATAACTATTTTTAATAAAAGCGACTGCAAAGTTACTATTATTAGCAAATTACAATCATTGTTAATAATGCAAAGTTAAGGTGCATCGTAGAAAAAATGACCACAACAGTAAAAATAAATAAACACGCTACAAATAATCAAAGAAAATCAAGATAACAAAAAAGTGCTGAAAGTATTTTTCAGCTTATAACTTTAAATAAATTTTCAAGGGCCACAGTACTGATACCCAGTAGCCACCGAAACAGGTATTTCTGGAAACGATGAATTTCAGTAATATCTTTTATGTAGTTGGGTATGTTATTGTAAAATTTGCTTCCAAGGTAGTAGCTGCATTTATGCAGTTTTTCTTTAGTAACTTTAGGCTGAATGACAAAATTATTAGATTCACTCCTCGTGTGGTAATTGGTCACAAAACGAGTCGTAGCATGTTTATTAATTCTGCGGAAGTTAATTAAGACTCTGTAAACATACAGATGGCGGACTGGCAGGATACCTAGCTGTTGAAAGAGTTGGAAAGAATGATCACGTTTTTTTTTGAAAGTCATCACTCTAATAATTTTCTTTTGTAGCTTGATAACCGGATCAATAGCATTCATGTAAGTTCCACCCCAGCATGTAATCGAGTACTGAAGGTATGACTGTCCCATGGCAAAATAAAATAATTTAAGCATCTTTAAGGAAACATGCTTTCTAAGATAATACATTTTGCACAGTAGAGCACGCAGTCTATTAAGAACTGCTGCAATTTGACTCCTCCAATTTAGCATTCTATCTAAGGTGACTCCAAGATATCGAACTTCGTTAACTTTTTGGATTGATGGACAATCACATGGTGAAGTTATCTGCATTGAGCACTTGTGCATTTTAAGAAAATCTACAACTGTTTCGCTCCTCTCCTTGAGAGCAAAACTCACATAATTGCTTTTCGTTACGTTAAGGGTATAAGGAGGTTTTCAATAAACCAGTCTCCAATAAGTACAAGATCACGTTCAATACTAACGGAGGCCAGCTCTCTATTTTTGTCAGCAGCAAGAAGTGCAGTATCATCAGCGAAAGACACAATACTAGAATTAGTGTTTAAGTTGTATATATCGTTAATATAAACAAGAAACAGGAGTGGTCCTAAAACTGACCCTTGAGGCACTCCTGTAGTCACTAAAATACTGTCGCTGTAATGACTCCCGACTTTTGTACATTGCGACCTATTTGATAAATAGTCCGTGAACCAGTTATGTGCCAATCCTCTGACTCCATAAAGATATAATTTCTGTAAAAGTCTTTCGTGGTTTACGGTGTCAAATGCTTTCATCAGGTCAAGGAAAATACCAACAACAATGCTGCCCGAGTCCAGCGCCATGTAAGTTCGCGAAAGAAAATCCTGAATAGCATCTTCAGTGCTGCAGTTCTTTCGAAATCCATACTGATTGGTGTGCAGCATGTTGTTTATTTCAAAAAAAGCAGTAAACCTGTTTTTCATCGCCTTTTCAAGTAGCTTGGAAAGAACAGAAAGTAAAGCAATGGGTCTATAATTATTCGGATCGCTGGGATTGCCCTTCTTGAAAATAGGGATCACAACAGTGTGTTTTAAAATTTGGGGGAAAATTCCTGCAGTGAAAGAAAGGTTGAAAAGATGAACAAGAATAGGGGTAATAATGTGCTTCGTCGACTTAATACACTCTGCAGTGATGCCATCTAAACCAGAACTTTTGCCAAGATCGAGGGAGTTGATAAGATTATTTATTTCCAGCTCAGTAACAGGAGTAATGAAAAAAGAATGGTTAGTCGACGGTGGTAGATATTTACTCTTAGTCGATTTTTGATCAATCTTGTTGGCCAAATTCTTACCAATATTCGAAAAAAAGTTATTAAATTCGTTTGTATAAGTCTTTGCGTCATTATCAAGACGAATTGAAGTTCCATTAACAATAATTTCGTCGGGGTATGTGCTACATTTTTTTTTGGACCCAGTAATTTCATTCAAAATATTCCATTGTTTACGACAGTCACCATTTGCTTTGCGCATTTTTTCCTGGTAATGGCCATCCTTTGCTTCTCTAATTGCATTTTTTAGAATTTTTCTGTATTTTACAAACTCATCACGGTAAGCTTGACAAAGGGGATATTTTTTCATACGTTTGTAGAGTTTGTCTTTGGATCTGATAGAGTTTAAAATAGCAGTCGTCATCCAGGGATTAATTTTTCTATTTTTAACAGAAACAGTAACATTAAAAGTAGCCCTCGTAATATTCTGCTGAAAGGTTTCAACAAAAGATGTCATTGCTGCATTTGCATTAGTATTTTGTAAGATACCAGACCAGTTTTCATTTTCGAGGTGTTCATTTAATTTAGCAAAATTAATTTTTGAAACACTGTGCTGCGCACGTGAAGCTCCTTTATCTGTAGTATTATTAGCAGTTTTAATGTTGAGGGCCAATGCATAGTGATCAGTGATGTGCAACTTAATTAAAGCCGATTTGTATTTCTCAAAATCATTGCTCTTAACAAAAATGTGGTCAATACACGATTTACTGAAAGTAGTAACCCTAGTATACTGGTTCATAAAAGAAACAAAACCGTTCGCTAAAAAATTGTCGAGGTAAATATTTTCGACTGCATTCATTTCTTTCAAGTTTATGTTAAAATCGCCAATAACAATGACATCGCGACAAGTCATGGATTCAACAATGTCGGATAGTTCAGCTATGAAATTGCATAGACTTCCATCGTGATAACGATACACTGACAACATTTCGTAGTTGAAATGTTCAGTCCATCTCTCCAATTCCATGTTTAATATTAACGCTGGCGATAAGTATCAACTAAGAGCTGACGACCCAGTTTGGGTTCGAGCTCCCTAAAAAAAAAAGAACAACACCTAATGGCTTGCTCGTCTATGTGCAAAATCTGAAAGAAATAGGAATTTTCCCCGTGCCGGACGTAGGTAAGAAAGAGTATATTCATCCGGAGATAGGACTCCTATCTACGCCGAACAGTGGACCCAATTATTCATGCTATGGTGTAGGATTCGTATCTACACTGAATGTGAGTCACCATTCCTACGCGAAACGTTAGGAATTATTCCTGCACAGAACGGTACCGTAGTACGAATATGCGTTAACATTTAACAAGTAGGAATTGTGAGTGTACGGAACAGTATTCGGGAATCCAGCAGGAATGTTATCTACACTGACATAAGGGAGCGTTCACAAATTACGGAACACTTTTTTTTTCTTTAGCAAATTAGACCCCCGTTCCCCTTTGTAACACCAGTGTGTCACTTGGCTTGACCCTTTCCACCTGAAAATACGTAACATTTTCTAACCCTCTTCCCCCCCCCCCCCCATTCCACCGCCCTCCAGTTGTATAGGTTTTTCTTATTGAATTCGTTTTATGAGCAATCGTAATACCTAGGGGTGTAATGACCAGATATTTGTAAAAAAAAATTAAGTCGTTAAACAGATGTAAGACAATTTAGTTTAGCTAAAAGAATGTAGATAAAAATATAGCACACAATAATTAGTGTGTTACCTATAACTTCATCGTACTTCCCCTCCCCCATCGTAAAAGATGGTAATACATTTGCTGAACTCCTCCTCCAGGCGTTACGTAATTTGTGAACGCTCCCTATTGTACGTTGGGAGAATTTCGTGACAGTAGGGAGAATTTGTTTTTTAATCAGCAAAACAAGCATTGTTTCAGTTAGCACGTGATGGCTATTTTCTAAATAACTACTTCAGTTAAACTAAAATATTCTTGAAAAGGCACATGTTCACATAAGAAGCTATGATTTGAGCCTATTCCTATGATTTTTGATAGTGTAGTTTGACCTGTAGAGAGGACAGACAAAAGCATCCCCAGAACAAGAAGAAGAAGAAGAAGAAGCAGAACAAGAAGTTGTCTATTTGGTCCCTCACTGGATCTCGGATTTGGCTGGACCGAAATTTCACATTTTTTGGACTGTAGAGAAGCCTTGACTAGTCGAGGCTGGATTCCAAATTTGGTTTTAAAATGTTCACTTTAGACAGCGTTATAAGCTCTCAAAGTTGAAAGTTTAACACAGAGACCCTAGGCTGACCCTTACTAACACTGGCTATCGCCAGTGTTAATTCCATTCACCCGCCCCTGCACCAGTAGTGGCCCCAACCAACTCTAGGTGGGGGGGGGGGGGGGGGGGGGG